>CABFWB010000027.1:52466-88680 GCA_902151455.1 Timema bartmani
TTTTTTTTTTTTTTTTTTAGAATATTTAATAGCAACCGAAACAGTTTCTGAAGGAAGATGGAGGATGAATCTTAATGTTTTATTTCTAAAATAATATTTGTAATGAAAAGGTATTAATTCAAAGTTATTTTCACTTAAAATGGTGACACTATTACCTGTTTTAATGTGGCCAACCCAATCTTTAAAATTTTCCACATGGACCTAGAGATTAAACGAATTTCACACGCCTGGATATAGATGTTTTAAAAATATTTACATAGCAAATACATGTTATTTTTATTACTCCTTCAGGCCCGCATCTGAAAAAAATATTTATAATATCCATATTGTGTGAAGAGAAATCTTTATGATCTTGGGAAAAAGATACTATTATATATTCAGATAAGTAAGCCTGATTTTGAAATAGCTAATTTCCGCATGTCTGTTGTCTTTAGCTTTATCTGTGGACCACTATTTGTTCGCCTTTAGCTTCTAATGAATTTAAGTAGCCTAATTTTGTTTTAATGTTCGAGTAATAATATTTGTTTCTATAGACCTAAATGACAAACGTTATTACCATGAATACATTTAAAAAAATTAATAGA
Source organism: Timema bartmani (assembly GCA_902151455.1). NCBI lineage: Eukaryota > Metazoa > Arthropoda > Insecta > Phasmatodea > Timematidae > Timema > Timema bartmani. Next base: position 53,051 of record CABFWB010000027.1, read on the forward strand.
TGAACCAACTATTTTTAAATGTCCAAAACATTTTTTTTAATATACCAATTCGTTGAAGGTAAGGTTTAGATTCAAACCTTTCTTATTTATTTAAAATGTGTTTACACTAAACAACTGCACTAATAATATTAACACGCATATATAACAATTAAGATTAATCTACATAAATATTCATAAATAGAATCGATTTTTACAAGGAAAATCTACAGTGAGAACATATAAAATCTAATTAGCTCTACATACTTTTTTTCACTCTAATGATTTTGTCTATTTATTTACACAGTGTATATTAGGGTACTTTCATTACTATCTGAATTTATTTTCATTTTTAGAGAAAATAGCTTAATTTTCAGGACTACAAGTTTTCTAAAATAATTACCATAATTTTCTAGCATTAACATACCATGAAAATGTATGTTATGAAGCTATTTTTTTATCTTTGTTTTGCCGCAGTACACAGAAAGAGTAAAATTCTAAAACAAAAGTAATTCCGAAAGCTACTATCTTGAAACAGTTTTGTTGATTGCATTATATAATTAGTTCAATTAGTGATATCTTTAATTAGTTCCATTTGTTACTGCATTTTATTGTCGAACAGATGTCAACTCTAAGCTCTCACAGCAAATCTGGTCCTCTTTTAACTTTTGGGGACTTCCAGCATTCTCTAAAAATCTGTTTTAAACTATCCAGATTTTTAAAATTTTGGCTTCAAGGGGCACATGTTTGTGTAAGGGACTGCTAATATTTAAATTTCAGACCTCTGCATCCGCTAAATATCACGCAATGCTCATGACAGACAGACAAACTCGATATTTTATTAATATAGATAAATAGGACAGAACTAAGTTGAACCTGGACTAAATTGATTTTTTTTATCACGTCTCACTACAGATCCTGGTTACCTATATTTAATCTCATTAGTAACCGGCCCCATGGTGTAGTGATCAGTGCACCTGGCTACGAGCCAAGAGGTCCCGGGTTCGATTCCTGACTGGTATCATGGGTATTTTTCCCAAAAGGGATACTACCTCAACGGTCACCAGTGTTTGGCTAGTTAGGCTTAAGTTAGTTTTAAGTGTTTCCACTGGTTCCACAGCATAATACTCACTATCACCCTCATCTCATCCCATCGGGACATAAAAAGAACCTCCACGGAAAGGATTTACGATTAGTACATTCGGACATTTCCTGGACAATGGTACATTAGTGTTGGTTAATCTTTCCACAAACTGGGCTACGATTGATGTAGTAGCCCAGACGCGCAATATTACTATCTCGCTAGTATGGTGAGGAGGATACAACTTGGATGAAATGTACTCGCGTTATTATGGAGGTAGAGAGAAAAATCATTTATACATTTAAAACTGTGTTTACTCCAACCAGCTGTACAGCCTCAATACACTCGGCCGGAATTCTAGCCTTGACTTTCACATCACCGAAAAACAATACTAGATGGGCCTTATAAATTATTTAGTCCATCTGCCTACACTTCATTATATTTTACATTAATATCTGAATTAATTTTTTTTAAACGGACGAAGGATCAACATAGTAGAACAAAGCTCATAATGGAGTAAACATATTTCCAATGTATTCATAGGCCAAGTCATGTGATTTGCAGTTGTCACTTTTGACTGATAGTGACAAATTGTATTTCTTTAAGTCATAATAAAAGGCCTACCAATTATCATTTTATGATACTTTTTATTTATAATATATCATAAAAAATAAGAGAGTATATATCCTAATTATGGCATATGGAAAAACTGTCTAACATTATATTAATTAGCAGGTGAATGTATAACTAAATATTAACATAAATCATCGTATAGCCCGAACGGGTAGTAGGACGTGGTGCTAAGTATTATTATTGACATCTATTATTTGAATCATTCTTACATATTAAATACGTATATCATGTTGCAAAATAGGTATTATTAATTAAGTTTTGTTTTTATAATTTTCACAACCTTTAGGTAAATCCATGTAATTTTTTAAGACATCTTAAGACAGTGGAAGGAAAATATTTATTTACAAAGCAATAAAATTAAAACTCTTGTTAAAACAATTTAACAAGCGTTATTTGTAAGTAGTAGCTATGAAAATTTCAAAATATACTATTTATGTAATTCATTCTTAGAATGTAGTTTTATTTAGCACCGCGTCTTACTACCCGTTCGGTTTATACGCTTATGTACTAATCACGCTAGTGGTTTTAGGGATGAAGAAGGTTGTATGTATAGGAAGTGTGCCCGTATTTGCGTGGAGGGAGAGTGTAAAACTCTTTTGCAAAAAAAAGCCTCAGTACAACCAGCCGTGATTTGAGCCTCAATCTCCCCGTCATTGGCAGTCAAGTCTAATGTGAGAGTAGTGCTTTAGACCATGCGGCCACCGAAGCGTGTGAAAATAAATTAATGTATACCTGCAACACAAAAACCTCCGTCCGAAAAACTACAGCATTATTTTCTACATGATCCAAAATAACAATAGTTTAGAAAGAAAAAAAAACTCGGATCTATGAGTAGTTTCTGGGTGGTTGCCGTTGCATGTCTAGTCGCCGGTTCTCTTACAATATCAAACTCCACCGGTTAAAGTTTTGGAGGGGGGACGGGGGAAATATGTTGGGAAGGGAAGGTGGGGGGAGGGGGGGCTGTCATGGAAATTGTAAGGGGGTGGGGGTATACAGAAAGAGACACAGAAAACAGAGGAGGGGAAATTCAAGAGGAGAATGAAAAGAGGACTGAGTGTTTCGGTAAAAGGGGGAGAAGGAGAGAAAGAGAGAGAGAGAGAGAGAGAAGTTTTTGATTGACAGATCCATGCGGCCAATCACGAGGCCGGAATGCTGATGAGGTTCACGTCAATCACGCAAACGTTCTGTCTCTTTCTTTAACTTCCATCTCTTTCCGGTCGACGGGCTAAAGTTTTACCAGCAAACGTTTCTCTGTCCCTCTATACTTTTTTTTATGCCTCCGCCCCCCCCCCTCCTCTATCTCGTCTACTTACCCTTTGCGATCCCCTTTACCACCCGTTTTGGTTCCCTCGAAGTACGCCATTGAAAAGTATTTCAGCTCACAGCCCGTTTTGTGCCAGGCTGGTAGCTCGTACCTACAGGGGTCGCGCATTCCATACAGTCTCTCAGGTTATTTTGATGCGGTATTAGGTAGGCGATTGAGAAGGGGGAGTGGGGTGGGTAAAGATAAGAGAAATAGGTGGGGGTGGTTACTGAAATACCATGCCCCGATGTTCTTCAAACACGCAATTTAGGGGAAACTGTAGCACGGAAGGTACCTTCTTCTAGTAAGACCCCATTTGATTTTTTCATATTTTTTTTATCCTATAGTTTAGAACAGGACTAATGGCTCTAGTTTTAATTGAAATTTATATAAATTCAGTTTAAGGTATGAAAGTATTGCTTTAATTTGTATTTAAATAAAAAACCGCTTCGGTGGCCACGTGGTCTAACGCGTTGATCTCACAGTAGACTAGACTGCCAATGACGGGGAGATTGCAAAATGGTTTTCCACTCTACCTCCACGGAAATGCGAGTACATATCCTATAAATATAAACGTCCTAATCCCTGAAATATTAGCGTAATTAGTACATAGGCGTATAACCCAAACTGGTAGTAAGACGTTGTACTAAAAAAAAGTTTTTTTTATATAAAACTAATATGTTAATCTCACTCAATAATTTACAACTCATTTGCTGATTTATGATGATGAGGTTTTTTTCCCCACCTGTTTGAGCTACATCATATATAAATTTCTCTAATGAATTATGTAATAGAAAGGAATTATTTAGAGGAAAATATACCTGCATTTGCGTGGAAAGCGAGAGTAGTAACTCATATAGGAAATAATACCCTCAGTATATCCAGCCAGTATTCGAACCATGACATCTCCAGCATCGTTACACCAGACTATATGAGGATGATGTTTAATCTATGCACCTACTTATGTGGGTGATGTATGCTATAGGTATGTTATTATTATTATTATTATTATTTAGCACCGCGTCTTACTACCCGTTCGGGTTATACGCTTAAGTACTAATTACACTAATAGAACCTCGATCTCCCCGTCCTCAGTGGTCTGGCTCAACACGACTGGCGCGTTAGCCAACTACGCCACCGAGGCGGGTCTATAGGTATGCTTGCCTATATGTGTGTTGCATTTTTGAAACTTACACCTTGATCATCTCACCCCCAACCCATCAAAAAAAGAATAATCTAAGTTTAAAACATAAGCCTAATAGTTTATGTCAACTTAAAAACACATTGTTATCCCAAATGAAAGTAATTAAAAACTACATCTAATTAAAGATCAGTAGATTTTGGAAGACGCTTGATTTGACAGTTAGTATTCTAAAAAGATTATTGTTATTTATAGAAATATTTTTTCATAAAATATTTGACGGTTTTAAATACTCTTAAGATTAGAGTATTTATTTAGGCTTTTGAAGAAACTGGACTAAGCTTAATTTATTATTTCTTCCATGTCCAAATTTTAACTTTAAACATATTCTACTATCAAAAAAGCATATGCTGATAAAGCCTACATTTATATCCCACTTATTTAAAGACAGGAATAATATTTCAGAAGGAGGTAAAGTAGTCTACACATAAAATGTAATGGACAAATATTGAACTTTCCATTTTATTACTAGCTTTCCATGTTATATTTAATAGTAACAGTAATAATGTAAGGTCAACTTCTAATAAATAATTGAAGAAGACCTTGACTTGTTTTTGTCAAATTCTTCTGGGAAGACCTTCATTAAATTTTTACTAAATCATTTCCTAGCTATAATTTAAGTAGAAACCAGACAAGCAAAGTGTTTTTTTGTTGGGTTTTTAATTCTTTAAAAGTTCTTTGTATTGTTTTTATTTTTACCATTGCGTCTTAATGTTCATTAATGATACACGCATATTTTATTTTTAAAGAACACTAACGTTTTGAGGTTTAATTTATATACATTGTACCCGCATTTGCGTGGAGGGGAAAACAGCCCAGTACACCTGACAAGGATATGAACACTGGTTTCTCCGTCATCGGTAGTCCAGAAAATTGCAAGAATAACGCTTTTGATCACTAGACCAACGAAGCAATTTTCTTATTTTTTATTTATGTATCTTTATCACCACATCTTAACTTGCTCAAGTTATATGCACCTTATTTATTAAAATTAATTTTGTGAACATATATCTCTGAGAAATATTTTACCCTTTTCTGAAATTTAAATTGTGTAAAAACCACTAGTCGTTTTTTAAATGGGTAATTTAAAGATTTTATAAGATGATTATGTATAGAGCCTACTTGGTGTACACAATTTAAACATTCTAGATTCTATGACGTTTACTAATTGCTAATCATTATTATAATCATCATCATCATCACCACGTCTTACTACCTGTTCAGATTATACGCATATGATTATTACTTATGAGTAATAATGAGCAAGCAAGTATTTTAGAGGTTATTGAACTGCATTTGCATGGAAGCAGAGTAGGAAAACATTTAGGAAAAACCACCCTCAGTAATACCGACTGGGATTCGAACCCCAACCTCTCAATCATCATTAGGTCAGCCCAACACGAGGGTGAAATAGCTAATAATTTTGGAACTAAGAGCGTTAGTCTGCTTTAATATTTAGATATATTTAGTTATATAATATATATCCATGAATAAATAAGTTATAAAAACAACATAAAAATAAAAATAGATGCGTTCATGGTAGTAATTTTACTAATCCTTTAGAACCTTTTTTTGCTATATTTTTGAATAAATTATCATCAGTCCATGTATAGTTTTTGTTTTTTCGCCTCATCTTATTACAATCAGAGATATCAGCATGTTTACAAAAAGTAGTGAGGATGAATAAGTTATAGCTGTTAGGAAATGTATAGGCAGTTTAATTTAGGGAGATTGGGTTATTATTTAGGGAAAATATTATAATAGTACATCCATTCAGAATTCAAACCCCAGCCTTCTTGCTACCAGCAAGTCAAGACTAGACGAGACAGATGCCTTTATTGGTGTTCCCACATTGATGGGTGGGAAGTTAAAGTGTGTGTGTGTCTATAAATTCTTATAAATGAACATTTGGAACAGCTCTTAGAAACTACAAACATAATTTTTGCTGTCAATATTGATAATATTTTACATTATTAATATTAGTGTTATTTTATGGGTATTAATAATATATATCAAAAATGACAGCTGCAGATCACATGAACTGACGTATAAATACGTGAAAGTAAATATAGTAACTTTTTCTGGATGACATGTGTTTATTTTAAATGAAATTTCGTTTTATAAATTTTATGTGATAAAAAATTGTCTGCTTAATGTTGTTTTAGACCTGAAATCCGGCCACTTCTTTTTTTATTGATGTTGCGTGTAAGAGCAAAGAGTTTCTCAAATGTCGGAAAAATCCACCATATAAAATTATTATATATGTATTTGGCTATTTATGCAGCTAATTTAAAGTAAGTCATATATTTATAAAACCGCATACCATCAACTATTATATTGCTACATACAAGATTTTGTTTGTGTCACAAACCCATTTATAACAAGTTGAGAAAAATTCAATAAACTTACCTCATTTCCCGATTCAAATAACGATTCTAAAGAAAGAGTTCCATCTATAAAACCAAGCACACAATCCACTAAACTTGATCACTTTATGGGTCTTATGACCGTATAACACACTTGATTGTTCCCATATCACCGATGTACCCCCACTGAACCTAAACATAAGGCCCACCTCTAGTAAAACACCCCTTTGGTGGCCACTCGAGTTCAACTTATTTAATATGGAAAGAGGAAAAAAGAGAGACGGTTGTAACTTTATGTTAACAGTAAAGAAGCGTAGTGTATAACTAGAGCAGACATCGCTTGCTAAAACGGTTGAACCGTGGAATGAACCAACTACCCAGTTCCCATTTGACCAGCTCATACACACATTATTTACATCCATTATTGTTTCCAGCCCATGTCCTGGGTCAGTTTTTTTTATCCAAGCCATATATTTTTCCACTGTCAGCTTACTAGGCCTGTCGTGGCTTCATACGCCCTATACTCTATCTTAAGACTAGGAAAGGCACAACATCCAGTCCCCAGCCGTCAAATTATCAATGTAAAATAGTAAACCCATAGTATTAACAAAGATAAATTTTTGGTCATACCAGGAATCGAACCTGTGACCCGTAGCTCAGTAGGCAGACACTCTACCGACTAAGCTAAGGTGTCGGACTACTCATTGAATGCATAATCCGCTTTAGAAACAACTATACGGCTTGGTTTATGTTCATTGGTGCTAGGTTAATAAGGGCTATAAAAAGGTGGAACATTTCACAGGTATAGGTAGACTTCATTTACCCAGAAAGAAAGGAGTCTTACCTTTTCTCAGCAGTTCCCAATTTGTTTCGTACCACTCCTAAAAACTATTGTGGACCCACAAAAAAAAAATTTAGTTGGGTTATACCTATAGGGGTTTAGCATATGATAATTTTAAACTTTGAGATAATTTATAAATATATATTATTTATTAAATCATTTAGTTTTAGTTAAAAAATTATTTAATAAATAAATAAAGCTATTATTTGTTAGATATAACACTTATTTTTTCCAAAATAAAGTTTTTATATTAAGAAGAGTGACATTGTTTAACATTTTGAAAATCTTTATACTATAGCCTATAATGAGCTGCTTTACCCACTTTAGTGACCACATGGTTTAAAGCATTACTCTCACAATAGACTAGACTACTGAAGACTGGGAGATCGTAGTTCTATCCCGATTGGGTTTATTGAAGGTGGATTTTCCTAAATGGTTTCCCATTTTCCATACATATTAAGATACATTTCCTCTAAATTCAACCTTACTCATCCTTACCACTTTAGCGTATTTATTATATGTGAGTATAACACGAACGGGTAGTGGTGCTAAAAATATTTAAATATAGTCTATATGTACAGTTGAAACTCTTGAGTTCGGCAACTCTCGCAGTCCGGCACGTTTCGAGTCTTCAGCCATGGACTCGGGGAGCCCCAGGTCTCCGAGGAGCACACATTGACAAAAGCTGCCTATACCTATTCCACTATGATGTGACCATAGAGTAATCGGTCACCTTTCATGAAAAAGGACACATTTTGAATAATATTTTTACTCTCTCTCGACCCCTGGAAAATAACAATGTTTTAATCGTAAAAAAAATCGAGTTCAACATTTTGATAAATGTCGAAGTTTCAAGACCCCCTGAAACTGAAAAAGTGTTTTTTGCTTTCCCATTTGTCTGCATTTCTAGCTGACTAAAACTTGGACTAGAGCCGAAACCATTTTAGCTTATATGTTAAAACTGGGCATCTAGGGTTTTCATAAGTTCCAACCGAAGTGTTTTTGGAATTATATATATAACCCTAAATTTAAGGGTAGTTTACTGAAAGGCAAAAAAGAGATAAAACCAATTTTCTACAAATCTGCTATAGCAATTTTTATAAATTTTGTGTCTGAGCATTGTTTAAGATCACAAACAGAATGGCAATTCTCGTTTTACCATAATAATGTAAGGATGATTTAAATAAGCAGAAATCTTCAGTGTTGATGCTTTACAAGGATAAGTTATTTATTATCTCAAATAGTTGCGAAGAAATGATGAAAATTGGAAGATGTCCTCCATGCTTGGTCATTTCCATAAGAAAATGAGAATAGCCATCTTGTTTCTAATAATAAACAGTGTTTAGATATAAAGGGTAATCAAAATCGTTATAACGAATTCTGATAAAATAGATTTTTTCTCTTTTTGCCACTTATTAAAATATCCTTAAATTTAGGGCTGGATCTAGTTTTAAAAAAATCTTGCGGGACTTTTATAAAACCCCTTCTGATATCAAGTTTTAGCTCAATCGGTAATATAGTTTCGGCTCTAGCTCAAGGTAAAAACAAACAATCAGACGGCATTGCGAAAATCTCTTTTTTTTATTTCTGGGAGTCATGAAACGTCTACAAATCTAGAGTTGAATATTTTTGATGAACAAAATAATTTTCCCTCCGAGATATCGAGAGAAAGTAAAACGTCTGTGGCATTTAAGGTGGATTTAAAGGGGACGCGAGAAAAGGTAATTGTGTTTACAGTTTTTATAGCAAAGCTTTTTTTTTTGTAAAAATAAATAAAATATTGATTCAGTAGAAACATAGAGTTTAATTTTATTCACATGGCTATATCAACAGTTCTTGACTCTCTGCCATGTAAATAGCGGCATTAGATGAGAATCTTTTTAAATCAAGATAAAGAGTTGTAAATACATTCCAGAACAACCTTGACAGATATTCAAGAAATGTTGAGGTCACCATGTGAATAAAATCAATATTTATTGTTGTATTTAAGTAATGTTTAATTTGTTTTAATCAAAAAAGTTTTGCTAAAAAAACACGATTTTTCTCGTGTTCCCTACATCCCAACATTAAAAGTTTGAAAACCACTGCCTGGAAAGCAAATGCGACAAACTACTTTCAGTTATTTCTACTATAAAGCGTTATTTGACATGACTATACCTTGACTGTCTTTAGTGATGTCACCCTCCATGACGAAGAACGGTGTGAGCCTCAACCCCTCATCAACCTCTCCCTAGTCAAACCCCCCTATGCAAGAAGTGTACATTGTACCGAGTTGACCATGGGTTTGAACCAAGTTCAGAACTTGTCACGATCACCGGCCCGTGGCTACAAACTTTTGAACCTTTTGTCTCAACTTTTACCCACCCGCCACCCTCATACTCACCAGCACCAGCTCCCGATGACCCTCGTTCAGGCTTCATCCACGCATCACGCATCAACCCCACACTCACAACGTCAAACTTTACCCATCTCCCCCCTATTTCTCTCTTCAACCTATCAAGTATTTATTGGGAGATTTTCTGAACCTACCCTTGTACTCTACACAAATGGCGTATAGTTATTTTCGGTGAGCGTTAAAAATATATATTTATTTATAGCTTTTTTTCTATGACCTTAAAGATAACTTTATATATGTTACACCCCAGTAGTGAAACTGCCAATTGATTCATGAATTGGGCGAATTTTGCCTCATTCTGTGAACTGGCTCCTTCACTTGACCATTTCAAGAAATGGGGGGAAAAAAATCATTAACTCTTGCAGGAATTGGCAGAAATTGTCCAATTCATAAACTGAGAAAATTCACAAATGGCGTGCAGCATAATTTATTTTAAAAAATTTAATTCAAAGGATGTTGCATTTCAATGATCTATCATTTTATATGTCCCAGTGGCATGTCTTGAATATTTACCAGGGTAAGCAGCATTAGTTTAAACTGTACCTGAGAATTGTTCACACCCCTCAGTAGAGCACTCATTTGTCAGGTATCGAGGGGAGTACATTCCCCTGTGAGGCATACAGAGCAGAGCCTATGTATGATTGGTCAAATTGGGCCCAAATGGGTGAGAACATATCACAGATGCAGTTTTAACAAGGTCTGCCTCCATTGCAGCACTCCACGACACGTCACTGCTATGTCCTCAATATTCTCCTATACCCTCTATGCTCTTCTATGTTTTCTATATTAATCTACGTCCTCTATGTTCTTCTATGTCTTCTATATTAATCTACGCCCTCTATGATCTTCTATGTCATCTATATTCATCCACGCCCTCATCTACAACCACTCGCGATACCCAAATATATGTCCTAATCTTCCAGAAGTGAAGCGCGAGATCAAATTAAATCAAATACAGACTCTACAGTTCGTTTTAACCTTGCCTTAGAGCCACAGATTTTATAATTTCGTGAAATATAACTGAAAAGATTAAAATATTAGTAAATACTAACTAATAAATTAATGGGACTCTACAAATGCTTCTAGAGATATGTGCGACCACATTACTAAGCGGAAGAATAGGTGAAACCCTCTTACTGAGGATTAATGAGCAGTTTTGCCAACGACCATGTAAGTGTTGTAACTAGATTAGTACCAGAAAGTCACTAGATTGTCGCTAAACAAAAAACTGAAAGTCGTCAGATTTGTCACCAAATCAAAAAATTCATACATTAATCTGAACTGAATGTAAGATTCATCAGTACACTTAGGTGATCCTCGGATTCGAACGATGTCATTGTAATTTGCGAAAAATAGATAGATAGTTTTAGAGTTCTTCTGTAGACGAAGCAATGCATTATACATGCTTGCAGTATGGTAGCTCAAAAATCAAAATTCTACAGCATTAAAATTTAAAATATTGAACATGAACTTGACATAAAATTAAGGAAAGTTGCCGGTTGCCAGATTAGTCGCTAGGCGCTAAAAATAAAAATTAATCGTTTCAAACCCGTTAAAGTCACCAGGTCTAGCGACAAAGGCGCTAAATTGGCAACAGTGCTAAAAATCAGTATCTCGCTTATCCGGGCTGGACTTTCGGACGTCTTAGAGACCCTTATGGGTCTGTCATGCAGTCACAAGCCCCAGTAAATCACACAGGCCAGCCTCTTGGTCTATTGATCAACATTCCTGACGGCTAAGATAGAGGTCCTGGATTTGATCCCCACTGGTACCATGGATATTTTTCCCGCAGGATAATTGCTCAAATGGTTGCAATGGTCCGGTTAGTTATACTTAAGTCATGTTTAGGACTTCTACTAGTCCAACATAATCATAATCATTATCATCATCTCTTGGGGGCGAAATAACCGCACCTACATCGTGGCCCAGCTTCCGAAGACCGTTACATATCCGCCACTCCCAGTAGATGGCCAGGAATGTCTAGCATACCTACGTAATCTCATAGAACATGATTGGAAGTAGGCGTGTTAAAACTTTATCAGAATTTTCTCAAAGACCTGATGTCAATACCACAAGAATAAAGGCCGATTCACAAAGAACGCTAAGCTAAGCTAAGATTTGCTCTGCTAGCTTTTTAGAAAAATAGCGGACCATGTATTTAAATGTGTTGGTTCACACAGAAAGCTACGCTAAGCTATGCCTGGCTACGCCGCGCTATGTTTTTTTCCGATTGCTGGCCGGGCAATTTTTCCATCTCCCATCTTGAGCCATCTTACATTGCGCATGCGTATAGCGCAGCTTGGGATCCGTGTTGAACAGACGCAGTGCTGGTTTGGTGAAAATAACTAAAGAAGTGTTGAAGTTTTGTTTTCAGTTTGTTTCACAATGTATTTAAGTAATATTATATTTAGGTTTTATGTTTAATAAATGTTTTTATATTAAAATGGAAGCGTTAATTTAACACGCCAAACCTCCGCCTCCTAAATTTTCTTAATCTTCCAAAACAGCTGCTAACAGCAGCATATTTTTTTACTCAGTACTATAACCTGAACTCAAACAAGACATTTTGGAGAACGCCATCATAACTAAACTTCACTGGAGCAGACCAGAAAGAAACAACACTGAATTCTGGAGTGAAAAGAGGGACCATTGCTTAGCTTAGCAATGAGTGTGAAACCAAATTGACAAAGTCTTAGTACAGCACAGCACAGCATAGCTTAGCATTCTTTGTGTATCGGCCTTAACTTCCAGTGTACTCAGGTGTCTTAACACCATATTCAGGATCAGATTAAAACATTTACCTTATGCAGATGTCAATAGCAGTTTTCAAAATATTACAATCCATAACCGAAATGGGGGAAAGAGGATTTCCTCCAGTGTGGTTGTACAATTTCTTTCAAAGCCAATATTAGTTATACAACTTTAAATTCAAATCCTTTATCCTTTGATGAAATGACAATTTTAGTTTTTAAATCATAGTATGTACAGAAATTAGAGCATACACAAAATTTTAATTATTTTTTAAACAGATTTGGTGTATTGTCCATAATTTTGAATCGAGTTAAAATTTCAATAACCATGATATTAAATGTTCCAGTAATAAAATAAAAAATATGACCTAAAACAGAACACATACGGAGAGGAGCACATTACTCTCCCATTATTGTGTTTTAAGACTTAATCAGTGAAATTTAAGTTAGTTTATTGACGTGTTTAGACATGAACGTGTAGGCCTACTAATAATACAGCTATCTAACGAATTAATAACATTAGTAGACCGTACCGAATTAAAGGGAAAGGGGTAAGGGTCCACGGTGGGCATGGCCCCAGGCCCCATGCTTGAAGGGGCTCCTATAAAACCAAGCACAAATTTTACCACCCAATTTTAATGTTTTTTTAAATACACTCAAAATCAAGCAGACCTACAAAACTATAACAAACTGGCATTATATTTGCGGTGGAAAACTGGTGAATGATGGCAATTATTTTTGTAGCAACTTTTTTTAACGCCCTTACACTTAAGGATGACTTGAGTTGGAAACTGCTAAGATAGAATACTACTGCAGGTAGCAGACATTTCTGGGGGAATAAATGCTCCCATTTCCTACCACCCGTCCAGAAAACCCACATACATTATTGTGGAGTGCATATGATAAAGTTTTTTTAAACATACAATAACTAAGTCTCTGACGCTATTGTTTGTTTTGTGATTGTTTCAGAGAATGGCCTTCCTCGTCGACTGCGCACTGCCTACACCAACACTCAACTTCTTGAGTTGGAGAAAGAGTTCCATTTCAACAAGTACTTGTGTAGGCCAAGGAGGATTGAGATAGCGGCTTCTTTGGATCTCACAGAGAGACAGGTGAATTTCACACTGCCGTGCAACAGCTGGTTAGACAAGTCTTATGAGCCGAATATACTGGAATTTATACATACCCTTATAAATGGTAGGAGAGGTAGTAAGTGACATCCAAAAAAGTTACCACGTATCCATTCGCCATACCATATGCAAGTGCATCTATGTTAAGTTGTTTTTTTAGAATCTCGTATTTCTACTTGTTCAGGCTATATGCATATTTAGACTACTAATTACACTAATGAATTATGGATGAGGAAGTTTGAATTTAGAGCAAATGTACCTATATTTGTATGGAGAGAGAGTGAAAAACCATTTTGGAAAAACCACCCCCAGTACACCTGATCGGGACTCCAAACCCCTTTTTTGCTGTAATCGGCAGTCTAGTATAACACAAGAGTGCCACCTTAACTATGCAGCCACCGAAGAAGGTTGATGTATGTTAAGTTGTTTTCAATTTTTGCAGTAAAAACTTTAACAACAAACAATTTCTGTGGTTCGCTTATAAATGCTTTACAAACAAGAGCCTCTAAAATGCTGCGTTCACCTCATAAATTAAGATGATGAACACAATCTGTTGATGACGTCATACAAACATTCTTTGGTTGTGTTCATACGCGGTTTACAAAATATTAGCGTTTTTTTATTTTTAAACTAACATTTTATATAGCTCTTTCTCTAGGCTATAAAAACATTTAATTTGGTGTTTAGTTATAATAAGATACAGGTGTAATTGTAATAATTTTTAACTTTAAATTTGATGGGCAATAATATATCTTGTTGCCACAACCACAAAACCAAAATTATAATAATTTCAACGATAAATTTTGCTATTGCAATGAGTAATGAAAATGTCAACCATACAGTAATCCTTAGGGAAGTATTATTAGGATGGTCTATCAACAATTTATATTGATAAAATAATACGTCTGAGCAAATAATTGTTTTCGAGTAAGTTGACAATAGTCACTTTCAGCTAATGCTTGCAATTAAAAACCTTCTTCTGGCTGTTAGTTACCACCTCTCCTACCATAGATAGGGTATACAAGATTATGTTAAAGACATAACTCGTATCGAAGTGAGGGTTTCTGGATTTTTCACTTGACAACATTATATTAAAATGAAATAAGATATTAAACTAATCTCAATCCCACTGTTGTCAAGTTAAAGAAGGCATTTTGAACGTAGTATTTTATTTATTTAGTTTAGTATTACGTCTTACTACTCGTTTGTGCTATACGCTCTCTTTTATCTAATTTTCCTGTTAATCGGCCGTTAGAGGAGCTACATTAACTGGTTTGCACTGGTTACTCAATGTGTGGGGCGCATGGGAACTAATTTGTACTTGTTACCCAATGTAGGATCCATGGGAACTAGTTTGCTCTGTCTACTCAGTGTAGGGTATACGGGAACTAATTTGCACTTGTTACCCAATGTAGGATCCATGGGAACTAGTTTGCTCTGGCTACTCAGTGTAGGGTATACGGGAACTAATTTGCACTTGTTACTCAATGTAGGGTCCATGGGAACTAGTTTGTTATTATTACTCAATATAAGGTTCAGGGGAACTATTTTGCACTGGTTACTCAGTGTGGAACACATGGGAACTAGCTTGCTCTGGTTACTCAATGTAGGGTGCAAGGGAACTATTTTGCACTGGTAGCTCATTATAGAGCATATATAATTATGGCTGACCGCTGTCTCTTCTCCCCAAGGTGAAGGTGTGGTTCCAGAACAGGAGGATGAAGCACAAGAGGCAGACGCTGAGTAAGAGCGGGGACGAGGCATCGGGAGGAGACGGGAAGGACTCCCCCACTTCAGGGGGAAAGAACAACAAGGGATCTTCGGACAAATCCTTGCTTCTCCTGCAGGACGACAACTCCAAGAGCTGCCAGAACTGCGAGCTGAGCGTCCCTACTGGACCAGGAGGTGTCACGGACCAGGCAACCCCCGTGTCCCGAGTTCCCAGTAATAACAACAACAATAACAACAACACTACCAGCTTTAACAACAGCAGCAGCAACAGCAGTGGTGCGAGCAGTGTGGCTAGTAGCATAGGGAGCTCCTTCGACAAGATGGCGACAGAGGAGGACTCCAGGTCAAATGATTTGACGTCACCTGGTTTGGGAGCGGGGAAGAAACTCGGATGTCCCTGGTGACGTTGTAGTTAAAATAGAGGTCGGGAGTGTTAAGACCCCTCCGGGCGGTTGCAAGGACTCTTCAATGGTGCAGCCACCCCTTTCTCTTCAAGACGCTTCAGTAGCGCCTGCGGGTACTTTGACACCTTCATCGACTCCGGGAACTCCTCAATCCAGCCCTTTAGGGATGCAACCTCCCTGTAATAACCCCCCCGTGGTGAGTAACCCGTTAAGCTACCCTCTTACAAGGCCTAGGAGCTCTCCATCGGCGAATGTCCCTACCATCGCAACGGCCACCGCAACAGCGACGGCGTCTGTAACAGCCGTGCTTCAGCAACATGGTAGTCCTCTAATACGAGGTGTTTGTCCTACTAGCTTCCCTCATCAGCCTCACACCGAGTACAGAGCCAGGGCAGATTTCAGAAGGGGTCAAGTGCAACAGCAACAAGGTTGTTACAGTCCTCGGGAGATGTATCAACACTCCAACCAGCAGCAGCAACAACATCCTCAGAGAGTTGTTTATCCTCAAGATACAAGCCCCTATCTTCGCCAGCCACAGAACAACATGCATCACGCCACAAACCCTCCACCCCCGCGTCTAAATGGAATGCACGCACCGGTTACAACGCCTAGGAGTTCAACCGTGGCCCAGCAACATCACAATCCTCGTGCACCCTACCATCAGCAGGCACAACAGCAGCAATACCACCCCCAGAATCAGACAAATTCTTATAGTCCCACTGTAGTTGCTTCATATAACGGATATACCCATCCCCAACAGACCACTCCTACATCGGAAAATCCTGCTTACCATGCTGGTTATCATCAGAACCGTTCTCTCGTTAATAACCACCCTTCATACCATGGTTATCATTCAGATTCTCAAGAGTCTTATCACCACGCGGGCGCCACCAACTCTTATCCTGGGTATCATGGGGGTATGTACCCTAGCACAAGTGGAGGAGATAGCATGCACCATCAGAACCACCACGGGGCGATGCCCAGTGACAGTTCTGGGTACTATGGGGAAGGTCTTCAGCAACAACAGCAGGGCTGCTACGGTCCGGAATACGTGACGGGGAAGGTCCATTCCCAAGGTCACCCTTACTACGAACAGAACACGCATCAACACCACATCATTCACCAGGGTGGGGATGCGTCAAACATACCTAGCAACTACGTCTCCTCACCGGATCCTTTCCCGATAAATGGGGGTGGACCTCCGACGACGCCGGGGGCTACGACCACGGCGACGGCCATAGCGGCCGCCACCGCTGCGGTGATGACGCCGCCGCAAAGCGTCCAGACTGAGGACAGTTACGGGTCGTACCACCATTTCTATGTTGAGCCTCATCAAGCGGTGGCGGTGCAGCACCACGTTGGTTCGAACAACCCGGGGTCAGCTGAAAACAGTAATAGCTCGTCGGACTTTAACTTCCTGAGTAACTTGGCCAACGACTTTGCGCCCGAGTACTATCAGCTCAGCTGAGATCTGTTACAACTGTAAATACTGTTTGGACTTGCGCAAACCATCAAGCCTCTATTCCTTTTGTTTCCTGCACCATGACGCTTCAAAAGATCGAGGATACAAAAAAAACTTTGATAAAAGCCTATTTAAAAAAGGCATTAAATTCTTGAAAAGAGAAAATGTCGTCTTCTTTCGTTCTAAGCTGTTAAAGAAGTGTTGAGAGGTATTTTGAAATTTCAGCACACACGATGACATTTCTATGGCTCAATGCTTAAATTATGTTCCTTTTATAGTCTATGTATTTAATGCGCAACTTATATTGATCAATTCAATTTAACGACTTACAGACAAATTTAACTCTAGAGCAGACATAACACCAACTGCCCCAAATGTCAATTCATCACTATAAAAGAGGAAACCCAATTTTAACAAATTATACCATTTTTGGCCATGCTGAGGATTGACCCATGGACATAAGACAAGACACACTAATTGATTGAGCTAATGTGGCAGACTTTCGAATTCTTCCCAATTATTTTTTACGTTGTTTTCAAAAATCAATCAGATATGTAGCTAACAGAGTAAAATATAGGTTAGTTAATAAGATGTTTTTATGTTAAAAAAATAGTTGATTTATTTAACTCTTATAGATTATTATCGACAAATACAGCTATCAGACTCCATATAGCAAAAATAAATCAATTCAATCACAAAGGGATTTTCTTTTCCTTTTCCGGATCTCTAATTTTGGACCTCTAAATAATAAATAAATGATTTACACATGCATTTTTAAGGTTCAAAAGCATTGAGCCTTATAAATTCGTGATGGAAGATTTTGAGTGTAGCGTTACAGTCGTAAATACGTTTACTTTTTTTTTGGTACTGTGTGGATTTAGTAAATTATTATTTATATATTATATAAATAAAATAATAAAGTATGTAATAGATTTGATCAGGAAATACATTTTATTCCTAAAGTTTTATGCGGTCACTTGTATAGAAAAGATTTGGGTTATTTATTTTTATGTCATCTATGTGCTGAAATGAGAATCAATGCTTAATTCAACACCAGCTTTCTTAATAACGAAACATCTCTCCCTCCCAAGATTCTTACTATATGAATAGTGTTGAGCCGGAACAAAAATATTTTGTGCACTGATCCTTACCTCATCATAAGGAAATAAAAAAAAAAGGGAAAATTTTTAGTTTTTATGTATACATTATTTTACCTTTCTACTGTATGATGGTAGGCATATTCGATCAAATACTTCAATTTTGTTAAAATGTAAAATAACTATGGTTTTCTATGGTAAATATTAAAATATAATATTTCAGTTATTTCATTCAAAGCTGTACACAATATTAACAGCACGAGCATCGTCGGAAGGAGGAAAAGAGGCACATGTCCCACTTCCCTTAATAATCTTCTCAAATGGAAAATTCTTAGTTCCGTGAAAGAAAGAATGAGTTTGGCTTATCCAGAAAATTAAAAATTCACGTTTGAAGCAACACATAAATGTTCAAAGTACCAGTAGCTCTTTATATGAATTATTTAATTAATTCCGTTATAATATTATTCGTATTTTTCATTTGCTAAGAAATTATTTCTATTTTATAAATTAATTAAAAATGAGTTAGTTCACTCTAGCTTAACAATTAAGAACCATCCACGCGTATGATTGACAGTATTATTGTTTTATTGTTAGACATATTTATATCGAACCAGAATCCAAAACCACTCATTTGTTCACTTATTTAAACTAATCTTTATAAAATGCAAATGTTAAAATTGGAGCTATCCATTTTATTTAATCAGTAACATTAGTAGTTTTCTTTTAATTATTTAATACAAATTCATCTCAAATAGAAATTACAAAAATATAGGCTCATAAGCAACTTGATAAAAGAGATGAACCATATTAAAATAAATAGAATACAAATGTTGAAAGTGTAATTTAAAATTATATTTCTTACTTTACAATTTAATTTCAAAGAACTAAATCTTTTAGGAAATGAGCAGTGAATGAACGTTATGTGGTAGGTGAAGTAAGTTTTAGCTAGTTGAAGTATTAATACCCAATATAAAACATAAATTAAATTTGTGTTTAAAGAAGATTAATTTTTAAGCCCCAACTATCTGCGGTATGTTAAATTAGTGACCGCTAAATATCCTTGAAATTGAGACTACTTTTAAGAGTATTTTTATATTTATATGTACAGTCCATTAATTGGGATATTTATTAACGCATACTCTTAAAATTTACCAATGATTAATAGAAGTACGAATGAGAGTAAAACAAAAAATTGTGTTGCTTTGAGCCTAAATCCACATTACGCTTATCTGTTTTATATGTACGATTTGAAAAGTATATTAAAATTTATTCGAATCAATTATTACGTTATTTCCTTATAAAAACATATATTTCCAAACCTTTTACTATGGGCATGGCTTATTTCGACACTCTTTTAACAATATGGAATACGTAAAATATTGTATCTAGCCTAGCTAAGTCAATCTTATTAAGAAAATGCACAAGATATTTATATTTTTTCTTTTATTCGACTGGGCACTATTTGACTAAATCAAGTGAGATATTAAATCAATCAAGATAAAACTTCAATAAATCTCAGAACCATATAGTATAATATATAAGAAACAATCTCGTGTTTTAGTAGCGTGGCTTCCATGGTGTTTACAAGACTACTGGCATTCCTGAAATGCCTTAGGAAACAGAAATTAAAAAAAAAGTGAAATATTATTTAAAAAATAATGGTAGATTGTATTTAGTGCAAAAAAAATAAATGATATTGTGATTTTGTTGAGTATTTGTTTATAAAAGTAAATAGTTCAACAAGTATTCCTAAGCATGTGAACTTTCACTTAAAAGAAACACAATTTAATAAAAAAATAATTTGTGCACATTTAACAGATGGGGGAGACGGGGGTAATACATTTTTGGAGCTTCTTATGTTGTGAAATGCAAGCAAAACTATAGTTGAAAACACATGTTTCGATATTCTAGCACGTTTACTTATATTAGAGCTAGAAGCTATGTGTCATGGATTAGATACATATTTATATTTAAAGTACATTTAAAATATTTAAAGTTATAGCTAATTAGTATTTTTATAAAGGTGACCCGAAATAATGTATTGCAGTCAAATACATTTGTAAAGTGGGTTTGATATGATGTGGATCCTAATTAATTTACTGTGCCTACAATAGACCAATAGATATCTATCAAAATGTTTAGTAAAATGGAGTAAATTATTATATTTTAAATAAATGGCCTACTACATTTCCAAGTGTTGGTATTGTATGCATATTAGAGTAGTATTTTCTCGTCACCTCGCCCACATCTTTGAAACTAAATAGTAATCACGGCCCATAAACTGAGTTCATAAACGAAAGCAATATTTTCCTAAGAGCAATCATAGGTTATATAAATACAAATTATATATATTGTTACAATACAAAGAACATGAATGTTCACTCTTATTGGGTTTTAAGACTTTGCCTCTACATTTATTTAAATATTACAATTTTCTACCAAACGGGAAATGCTTTATTTTATTAGTTTAGGAAATTTTTGGGATTACCACTTTCCCACTTTTTCAACAATTAATTTTGAAATTAGATTTTTTTATTATTGTTTGGGGTGGCTCTTAACCTTCCAAATTTCAAATTTCTACCACAGTAATAAGTCATTTTTTTAAATAAATGCGTCATCATCTCTCCAGGCTATATGCATATTATATAATAATTACGCTATTGAAATTGGGATGAGTAGGGTTGAATTTAGAGGAAGTGTATCCACATTTGCTTGGAAGGAGAGTGAAAACCATATAGGAAAACAATTATCAGTACACCCGACTGGGATTCGAATCTCTATCTCTCTGTCATCGGCAGTCTAGTCTAATTCGAGAGTGACGCCTTAGGCCATGCGGCCACCGAAGCAGGCTCAGTGAGAAATAGTCATTTACATAACTTTTTGTAAGTTCATAAAACCCCATTTCACCAAACTCAAATTTGAAATTTCTAGGAATTTTTTGGGGTATTTGGAGCAGTCCCACTACATTCCAATATTTAAAAAATCAATGTCTTTTAAAATAGCCTATACAGTGGTTTGGATGACTTGTGTTTGAGCAAAAAACAAACAGATATTTCATTTTTATTTATTGGTGTGATTTAGCTCTTTAGGTCTCTTGCTTTTGAAGTTATAAAACTTACACAAATACCAACAATCACACAGACATACATACAAACTTATACATATCCTTTTATTATTTATATGATGATTGATTATTGGTTTCCATTGAAAGGCTTCCCATAGTTTATGAACTAGAGCTCTGGATAGGATAAAAATAAGTATTATTTAGCCAACAATTTTTTTCAAGATGGCCGTAATATCTAATATATCTAAGAACCTTTAAAAGTTGATTCCATTAAAATCCAATAACCATAAGCTGAGATAAAGGCCAAAAATAAGTGTTTTGTAGCCTCTATCTTGAAACAAAATGATGGACGTAATTTGTAGTTAGACTATATGTTAACCGGAAGCACAAATTATATCCATGCGAGATTTCGGCAGAACAATTTTTGATATAGTTGTTTGGTCGTGATTGAGCAACAAACAAACAAAAGGTAGACATTTCATTTTTATATAATTATTAGGACAAATAAAAAAAAAGCATAGGTTCACATGGGTGCGGCCCCGAAGAGCACGGGTACAAAACAACGCAGGTATATAACAGTGCAGGTATATAGTAGTCCCAAAATAAACCGTGTACAAGGTTTTACAGATCGCGCCAGTGTTTTGTGACCTTTTAGACTCCTGTAACCAGAACAGCGCAAGGGGTGTTTATTTAACTGGGTAGCAATTGTATAGATCTCGCAAACAGCCTTAACGCGGCTTTTAAGTTACTGGCATGGATTTTTTAGGTTAGGTTATGTTATGCTAGGTTCTGTTAGGTTAGAGAGCAGTTAGATTAAAATTTTCTCAAGGATTAAGTTAGACAGCTGTTCAATCCAGTAACCTACAGCCAAACAAAATAAAGGAAAATATACACTCGACTTTTTACGGCAGCTAAGGATTGCGCTCTTTTGCACCCACTTTTAGCTTGTGCTATTATATACTCACGCTCTTCGGTAGCATATTCGGTTCACATACGCTAGTTTCCCTAAGTAATGATGATAATACTAATACTAGGCCCTACTAATACTACTACTACTACTAATAATAATAATGATAATGATAATAATAATAATAATAATAATAATAATGTAAAGTTTAAGAATGTAATGGACCTTCGTTTGGCATCCTTCGACATCAGCAGTTACACAGCTTAAGGTGTGGAGAGAGGGAACGCGAGAAAAGTTCAGTGTTATTTTCCAGTTTTTATAGAAACTTTATTTTTTATCAAAATAAATCAAATATTGTCTCTATACAAACACAGAATTTAATTCACATGGTGACTTCAGCATATGTTGCACAGTTACCAAGAGAGTCCTAGAATTTCATGAAAATGTTTTCTCTTCATTTAAAAAGTTTGTTAGATAATACCAGTATGCTCATGAGAGATATTCAACAACACTGTAGCTCTATATTTGTATAGAAACAAAATTTGATTTATTTTGACCGAAAAAAATATTTTGTTATAAAAACTGCAAAAATACTTACCTTTTCTCACGTCAGCTGTATCCTCACCTTAATATTTCATGCTCACAATATTTGTAGTAACAAAAACTAAGCTTCTCCCAAAGAATGTGGTCTATTCCAAGTTTTAGATTTTTATGTTTATTAATTCTTTATAAACCCAAATAGGCTCACTATGAAGGTAAAAAAAAATTGCTAAGGTTTACACCTCAAATATTTATCGAACTACTAATTTAAAGTTTAAATTTGCTTGGTTAACTTAGTTTAAAGAAGTAATACCAGGCATACACGTGGTCTAAGGCATTAGGATAGAAATATTTGATATTTTTTTAATATGCCCAATGTGCACACGGTTTCAGGAAGTAGACTTGAAAAGCGCCATCTTTATATTTTTATTGCGTTTGGACTTACATACAGTGGAGTTAACAGGTTTTAAGGCGTCAAGATCTCAATATACTGTCAACTCGGCTCATAGTGAGCCAATATCGAGTAAAATGTTTGGTTTATATTTCCTAAGTTCACTGACACCTACAGTAAATGTGTTTCCACTTCCGTAAGTTAGAGGGGTAGGGATAGACAAAACAAAATATTACAATAGTTATAGGTAGTAGATTTATTGAAATCTATTTCTTAACACTTAAATAGTCGGCTATAGTTGCCTCTTATATACCATTTTAACTCATATTTTCTGCCTTTAAATGGTATAATTTAATCTTTTTGTCTGATATTGTATTCATGTAATTGTAAGATAAAATAACATAAAAAATATTGAACACTATCTACATATGTGTAAGTTTTATTTGTTAAAGGATCATGATTTACCTATTAATGTGAATATAAAACAACAAACACAAAACATATTCTTTTTGAACTTAAGATTTAAATATATTCTGTAACTAATTACTCTTTTGGATTACAGTTAATTTGGCGATTAAGTAAGATAGAAAAATATGAATTCTACATTTATAGTTTATCGGTATTTACAAAGCACTCGTTACTAAGGAGACTTCCAAAAAAAGGGGTGTTTTGAAATTGTTACATATTTAAAACACAAATGTAGCCACACTAACAGTTTTTTTCGAAAGGGCCTCGCTTGCTGATGAGATAACGATTATATATAGCTTACCCTTTATCCTTCATTCTTAAAAATATGGAGTACAACAGAAGAAGTTCCATCTCGATCAAATAAGTAATTTTCGAGTTTTTCTGGAAACAAACAAAGTACTCATTGGATTGAGATGAGACTTTATATATAAAGATATTCAAAATTCTTACATAAATCCAGAATTAATGTTGATTTGTCATTTTTAGTTAAAATCACAAACTATTTATAGTATTATTAACACAGTTTGTACTTTATTTGTAAAAAATTGTTTATCACTTATTTCCTCTAGTTAAACTAACTTCCAATCCATTTAATTATTAAAAACTGTTATCATAGACTAAACAACAAAATCGTGTTTATAGTCGATGCTTCTTGCAGACTCATGGCTTAAGTTTTCAATATGTAAACTTACCACTGTTGCAAAATGTGTCATTAAATTATTTAATGAACTAAAAATTAAGTGTGTGATTTGGATTTACTTATTCGATGCAAAAAATTATATGAATGTAAATTACACAGAAGGCCTACTAGGCAACCTATAAAACTGTTTTGTCTTTCAATAATATGAAAGTAAAATTGACACTATGAACACAAAATCTATAATTTTTTAAATGTAATTTATAAAATTAAACCTCTGTTAACAATATAGGTTACGGCAAAAGTTTAAAAAAATGGTCCTTTTATGTAAAAAATTATAAAAATTAAATTATTAAATGTAAAGGTGAATGTTGAGATTTTTGGTTGATAATACTTAAAATTTAAGCTAGCCATAAAGACTAATAGTTAAAGCAACGTCAAGGTTTTGAAAAATGTAAACATTCTTACGACTTATAAAATAATATTTGTTGACGGGCCACTCCTAGGACTTCCTATAGGATAGTTATCTTAGCCCGCTACTTTTGTATTGTACAGAATTTTGAAATAGCTTACATTATCAATCTTAGGATGTTGTTTGAGGTAATTGTCTTCATAATTTTCTTCCCAAAACTATTGATAAACAAATATTTAAAATCAGATCTAGAAAAATACTCCTCAAAGGAAATACTAGGAAAAGACCCATTCCAAAACATTTTTTTATAATTAATTACAGTGTTTACGAGTTCTAAAACGTGAAGTAATTTTAACTAGTTCTGACTTCAAATTCAAACTATCACTTACATAATCTCAATATTAATTTTAAAAACACGATACAGACCGGTTTAAAGGTTGTGGGTTTTTTTTTCAAACATTAAAAACAAATTCATAAGTTATATTTTAACACGCATTGTTAACAGATGCTTATATTAATTTCTAAATTAGGTTTTTAGTTTTATTTTGATGGTATGTCTATAGGGCCAATTTTATTGATGTACAATTGTGAATATGAAATATTGTTTTGAATTGAATTATTTAAATCCAGTTAAGGAAGATGTATGTTCAAATGAGAGCTGCTATGATTAATGTTTTAGTTAATTTAATTCTTACACGCTTATATTATATTAAACATTATAGTACTATATAAATTACATTCATATAATTTAATAAATACACTAAGTATATCCTAATCCACCATATGTTTTTATCTAATTAAATAATTGAATTAACATGATAAGCTGATAATAAGTTAAAATAGCAAATACATCATGAGTGTTTACCCCTTTAAGCTACATAATTTTAGCTATAGTTATCTTCAAATTGTAATTGTCACTAACCAAATACCAACACTTGTATATAAACATCAAGCAATGTTAATATAATTTTATTTACATTTGAAAAAAAAAATCAAAGGCATAATCTAAAAAATATGTTTCAAACGCAGTATGATTAGTTTTGTAGATTATAATTTATGTTTTAAAATTCACTGTATATATTTAAGTCAACTTTTATTACTTGCATAGAAATGTAACTGAAACATATTTATGCATCATCGTCACAACATAATATGACCAAAATCCATGTCACATATCTTTCTTCAAATTACGCTGAACTTATTATAGTGTTTACTATCAATACTAGATAGTTAATGCAATCATTATACTAATTAGAACTATGTTATTGTTGTTGTTCCTTCTTAATTTTTTTGTTGTTTGGTGTAAATATTCGAATATAAATATTGATTCTTATTATTATTATAATAATTTACTAAATGAAAGTTTTATTATATCTGTACATTTATTTCACCCAACCCAATAATACTATTATAAAACTACAATATTACTTTTAAATTGTATAGTAGTGTATTAGTATATCAAGCAATCATTATTTTAACCAGATTGATAGGAACGCCCTTAAGATGAAACTAAGTTTATAAAACCAAATCAACTAGCTTAATTAGATTGGTTTTCTTATTCATGATCTTTAAAACAATATTTAAAATAATTAAACATGAATTTGAGATATAAATAAATGTGTTATATTTATAACCAACCAGTTAAAGAGTATTTCAATAAAATCCTTTAGCGTAAACATTTAACGAAACCGAACAGCGAATAAAATAAATATTGAGTAAAACTACTACATCCAAAGCTGTTTTAACGGGTAATATTTTGACATGTAAATGTTTGGCATTAGCAAGAATTTAACTTGGTTGCTAAACAAATAAAACCTGTAAAGTATTTTATTTTATTTGATGCTGTTTTGTGAACTATACTATACGAAAGCTCGAATATATGTTCACTTTGATAAGCCTTTTTGAGAGGGAATGAAAGATAGCTCAAGTTAATGGACAAGATTATTTCAGATTTTATAGCAATTTTTTTAATCCACTAAATAAAATACTGATTTAGTAGACGCATTTAACTTGATTTTCTATATATAGCAAGCTGAACATTTCTTGAATATCTGCCATAGGAAATGTGGAATTTGATAAGGATTTTTTCAATTCATTTAAAAAGTTTCTCATAATAATATTCATGATAAATATTCATAAAGTGTTCAGTTAGCCAAACATAGAAAATAAAACTTAACGAATTTGCTAAAGCAGAATTTTATTTATTTTGGCCAAAACATATTTCTCGCTATAAGCACTGCACAAATACTTACCTTAAGGTGATAGTGCAGGGAATGGGAGAAAAATACCACTGTTTTTTCAGTTTCTATATCAAAACTTGTTTTGCCAAAATAAAAAAAATATTGCTCCATTATACACATATTGTTTAATTTTCTTCACATGGTGACCTCAACATTTCTTGATTACCTGCTAAGGGTAACCTGTAATTGTGTGACAACTTTTTCTCTTCATTTAAAAAGTTTATCACTTAATGAAGCTATGCTCATGACCAATGCTCGAATTAGGAAATTTTAACAACCGGAACGGTAACTAACAACCAATAATTTCTTATTCTATTTTACAGCATGAAACTATTACATTGTTACTGGGGATCTCACTTATGTCTTTGCTTATATCAGATCTTCTTACAAATTATGCGTGGTGTCACATATTAGTTTGCTTTGATTAGTAGACTTAGACGAGAATATATTGCTACTATCACACTTTTGAATTTTGTTGCTAGCTACAGATTTTTTTAGCTGATTTCTTCTTTTTCCTATTTATTTCTGTCTGTGTTTTATAATAAAAATTTGAGGATATACATCAAAGATATTATAAAATTGAACTTTGATATTAGAAGAAGCTTGACAAAGTAAATAGCCCCGTGTATATACAATAATTATTTATTTTGTAATAAGACAAGTAAGTACCTATGCTATGGGATTATTTTTTCTGTAAACCAATTAGCCAATTCATTTTACTAATAAAAACATGAAGGTTTGTGCATGATATATATAGATATGTAGGATTTCCAAGGACATACTAGAATATTTTGTTTTACTAAAGCTACTGATGAAACAAAATTAAAATATATGATATTGAATTATAAAGAGGCAAAGTGTTGTTTACAATTTAATAATCAATATTTAACCACAGGAAGCTGAATTGAATTAATTTCATTCCCGACAATGTTGTAGTTATAACTTGCCAACATAATGATCCAACGTTGCATGAAACAGGTAACAAAACGTCCAGTGCAAGCTACGGTTTTCTACACACGTTCATTTTCATCAAACTTCTCAGTCATTTTTGCGAAAAACATATTTTCACGCTTATTATTATCATCTGCAAGCTGAATATATCTCCCATTTTTAATGACACTTATTTTCTTAAAAGTATTTTGCTAACCGGTGTGTTTGGTTAGGAATGTTAGGATTCTTATTCATTTTTGGAATGAGCAACATATACCATGTCAAACCTATTCTTTTGCGAATTTCATACCCAAAAAAGATATATATGTAGAACATTTCTTTCTGCATATTTAGATATTTTAAGTATATTACATATTTTATTAATATTACTAAATTTCAAGTTTTTTTAATATTTGACTTTTTTCCTTTTTTTATACTTTAGCATTGTTGTTTCCCCATATCTTTCATTCTTGTAAAAAATAAGAAACTTGAAGCATTGAAACAGGTGAAGGCTACCTATCATTTGTGGGGAAAATTCTATACTGAAATTAATTGAATTACAATGAGAGAAATATGCAAGATAAAACATTCTCCAATCACTTTTTGTGAAGTAAAAAGGATTTTCATCCTAGAAAATTTTCCTTGAGAAGAGGCAAAATATGAAACCAGAAAATTTGAAAAATTCTTTGTTTTACATTGTTATGAAAAATTATGATAGTGTTAAGAATTATTATTATTATTATTATTATTATTATTATTTAATCTATATGAAAATTTTGGTTTCAGTGTAAAATGTTTCGTAACAAACATTTATTTAAATGGTAGGAACCACCAGATATTATATTCTTTTATGTAAAGCCCTTTCTATTACGTGCAAATTTTAATCTAACTAAGTATTATTTTGGACCATATCAGGACAGTGCTTTCATAAAAACCAATATTGGCAGTATGACTTGCGTGGTGGAATTTCGTATGCATTTACATATTTCAGACATCATATAGGTCTATATTGGGACTTTAATATTTGCATGTAAATTCTAACTCTACTGATGAGGCTCAGTTTTTATTAAATGCGCTTAGCATTTCTAAAGATTTAGTTGCCAATGAACGGAAAAAATTTGTCATTTTTCTTTTCATTCAATGCAATAAATATTTTGAAGAAAATATGTTTAGTTATAAAACTTACGAAGCAAGGAAATATTGTAGCTAGCTTGAGTAGATAAATAGAATTCTATGCGAAACATAATTTATAAAAAGAAGTTTGTACTTACGAAATGTGTGTCTTTATTGATTTTTATTTTTCTATGGTTTACTTGTTGCACAGAGCTCAAAATTTCAAATAGCTACTATATTTACACTGCTAAAGACAATGTGAAACTACATGTGTAATTGTTCTACCTACGAACAGAAACAGCAAATGCCCCTTCCAAAAATAATCCCCACAATAGAGGCTACAAAGGAGAGGTGAAAGATTAACGTCTGTAAAATATTTGCTGTATTGAAGTCATTGCCTTGTTATATGAATCGTCGTCTCTGTTGGGAAGTAAATTCTTGGAAAACCTATTGTATTACAAAATAAAATACACTATACAGAAACGTAGTAAGGATCTGAGTTCGTTCAGACTAGAATAAAGATTATTTTGGAAAACGATAGGAAGAATGAAGAAGTAGCTTACTAATGTGCATGTGGAACGCTTTTAACTTGTGTTATATCAACCGGAACGCTCGTAATATATTTTAGTATCAACTGGAACGGCGTTCCCGTGCGTTTCGGCCCAATTCAAGCACTACTCATGACAGATAATCAAGAACTACTGTTGAAATCATCGTGTGAAGAAAACTAAACTTTAAGTTTGTACAGAAGCAACTTATTTTGTCTAAGAAATGTTTGCTATAAAAACTGCATAAACATTTACCTTTTCTCGCGTCTCCTACACGCTCATCTAAAGGCAGCCACCTTGGTGAGTGATAAAACATCAGTAGCTGTCAGACCAAATGGTTTAAAATACACTGGCCTGTGTTGTTTTCTGGAACTACTTCTCTACTCTGTCTAAGTTTATACTCCATTTCACCTTTAACTTTAAAACACCCTGTGTCATGTCAATAAGAAAGAGGGGAAAGAAAAATATGAAACGTTTTATCTCAATGTAAAGAGAAAAGCTCACTGCTAGTTCTCAACTTTCTTAAAATTTCCTGTTGTGGAACTATCAAAAAATTACCGTATTTATTAGATAAAGGATCAATCTATAGCTATTTTTCATAAATCTTACTCATAACTACTCGAATATATTTTTGCATATATTTTTTTCTTTTAATAGGATTCAAACTATAGGGAATTAAGGTAAAAGAGCCCTGTTATAATATTTCTACTTTTGGCATGAACCATATTTTGAAAGAACGCGTCGAAGTAGTAAATATGGCGGTAGAGTGAAAGTCTGCACAGCAATTTCTCATTTACCGAGGCGGCCCCATTAACTCACGTTCCTCAACATCCCACCTTAAACGTTCACTTGGACGTCTTATATTTTCTATCAGTAGGGTACGCTGAGTAATACTGTGCGATTATAAGTTCTTGTAAGTAGAACTTTCAGGAAGTTCGGTTGCCCTTGGCAGTATTCCACGCGTCGCCATTGATTCCAACAGCCGATTGTAGAGTAGGAAGAAACGATAAGATGTTCGACGCAATAACTAATAATTCTCCTTATTTCTCTCACACAAGTCGTCCGACAACCCACAACCCTGAAGACAATTACTAGACGCACTTAAAATTTGTACAATATATTATCAAACATAAGGAGGGCAAAACATATTAATATTGATCTGACACGTAACAAAGTAGCAATATATGAAGACTTGAGGTAATGTGGACCCTGGAATTACCTAATATTAAGGGTGGTATATAAATATATATATATAATTTAGAGGTGTACCGATTTAGTAAAACTGATTATTTAAAATAATTGTTCATACTACGATTATTTACATCGATTAGTCCTGATTGTGGATTAATTATTAATAACTATTGGGAAATATGCTTAAGAAAATGATAACAGTTAATGTAATTAATACAAAAATATTTCATTTAAAAATCAACAGTTAAAGCTTTGATAATCTTAATTTTTGATGACCGGTGAAATTTGAAACTAGATTGTTAGTTTTATCAAAGATATGAACTTATATTTCTATATATGGTTATGTAATCTTTGTGTTTTGTTGTTTTTTTACGATTTTTATCACTAAACTCCTAACTAGAATATTTTGCTTTAAATTTTACTTTAAAAACGATTAATCGGCATAATAATCGCCGATTACGATTAAATGCCGATGCACTAATAATCACCCGATAACGATTCATCGGTATCCGCATCGGTACACCCCTAAATCATACATAATATAAGTTATATATAATATAGATTATATTATATTATATTATATAGGCCTATATTTATCGATTATATGTGTCTGACGATTTCCACACTTCCATCACAGACTATGAATAAATAATTACCCTTAGCACGAGACGAATACTGGATGGCTCAGTGGTAGAACATTTGCGAACTAGTTCTAAGTTCTAACGTTTGATTCCTATGTCCAGGTGCCATTTTTCAAATTATTTAAATCAGCCGTTTACATAGTTGAGATTAGGAGATCAACCAATCCCTCATTGAACTTGAAATGTTTGTTAATCATGTACTGGGATATTGGTTGACCCGCCGAGACTAGACTATAAATACGAACCTTCTGCCTGGCGCGCATTGTACCCAAGCGCAAGAGCAGTGGGTAAGGTATAGCCTAGGAAAACTGTACCATTACTATACCTGGATACAGGCACGACAGAGTTAGGGGGCGGCCAGACTGGGCGAGCGAGTGACTATAATATATAATAGAACACATTGGTTGTAATGAGAGGTGGCCAGACTGGAGCGCGCACGCTTCAAAGATAGAAATGATTATATTTTTCAAGCGCGCACGCTCGACCCGGTACAGTCTATTTTACAGGTGCTAGGCAAAATTATTACATGTTGGTTCATTGAGTGTTAGGAAAACTTCTCATTTTGACATTTTTATTACTATAGATAGGTTTAGCACACTTGCTACTAACGGCCTAATTTAATTGGTAAGATCATAAACCATACCTATATATATAAATATATACTTATATATATATATATATAATGTACAATTGATATGTTAAAATATTTCAATATTATCAAAGTAGGGCTTTACAAATAAGAATCACTATTAGCGTGGAGAGAGGATAAGAAAACCACAACAATAAATCACTTGTCAAAAACCACTCTAATTTCACTGAGACAAGATTCGTAGCCTCCTCGTCAACAACTATAGAGAGCTATCTGTTAATTACGCGATCGCACGCTCGCCAGTTTGACCACCCACTCGCTTGCGCGTTCACACGTTTGTCAGCCTGGCCGAACCCTTATTTCTACTTCGCTCCTGCGCTCTGTCCAATGTACGGTAAACGTGTGTTACACAACTAAGCCGAATTCAGACTACGCTGACGTTTCGTGTTAACACGTTTTATGACGATTTAGCGGGAAACCCATCCCAATAAATTGTATTTAAGCGCTCACACCTCCGTTATGTGTTGTGTTGTGACATGTTATGTGTTATCTGACACCAGAATGCGTGTTAACATGTCATGACACACATCATCCCAAGATCAGGACATCCAGATTTTCATCAGACGTGTTGAAGTATCAAAACGTGACATTTAAGTGTTTTTTTTTATTTAAATTATTTTTGTGTGAGATATTGAAGGGTAGAAAACTTCTTTATCGAGATCTTAGTGTAATTTTGAAATGCTATTCATCTTTCAAAAGCTAAGGCCATGAATTATGAAATTCACCAAATTCATCCCTCTCAGCATTAAATGGGATGTATCCCACCTAATCTTTCATGTGTTCCAGTGCAAATAACATAATAATTGTGGCTAAAATCTCCTCCTCTTCATCAAGCTCAGTCTTCCAGCGATTTTAGTTCGGTCCACTTGAAACTTTGATTAAACGAATCGTACACAAAATGATGTGTTCTGATCAGAATCTAGAAATCAACTGACACCAATTTCATATCCAAACGACACAATACACCAGATACTTCAAAGCAGTGTAAATCATTTGAAGCTGATATATTGTGTTGTGATATGTTGACACGTTTTAGCACAAAACGTCAGTATAGTCTGAATTTGGCTTTACAGGTTCTCCTCTGCCTCACCTGTCCCTCTGCTGCGTTCGCCCTGCGTGCAATGTGCACCAGGCTTAATGTTTAAGTAGATAGTTTTATAGGTCCACTATTATAAATATACTAGCATTTCTGGATCGATTGCTGAATTATAAGTGGTCTATTTATCCAAAACAGAGAAAACAAAATTATTTACTTGTTATTTATATTGTGATGGCCCTACGTTTTGTGTGTGTGTGTGTGTGTGTTGCTTGCCTCACTATCAGTTCGGGCTATCCGCATATCTATACTAATATAGTAGGAATAAAAAATTTATATTTTAGAGGAAATGTACCTTCATTTGCATAGAGGGAGATTGGGAAAGTATTTAGGAAAAATCACCACCTTATCTCCCCGTCACCAACAACGTAAGCCTTCTTAAAGGTTATCAAATGTTTTGAATTATATTTTAATATAATTATGTTGGCCCCTACATGTTTATTATAACACAATTTTACTTTTTCATATCAAAAGAAATTATTGTGTTCGTGAAAAATATCGATCTCGAGATTATGACAATTTTTTACGTTTTATGTGAACACGAACCCAAAAAAGGGGATCTTACAATTCTCTGTCCTTAGCTACGGATCCAAAATGGTTTGATGAATTTTTTTCAAACTTGATCTTTAGATATTATAGAATCATACAGCGAGACTTTATTTATTTTCACTTTAGCCCTTCAATAAGCGTAATTTACTGATGACAATTTTTTTTTAATTCTAAATATTTCGAGAATGGATCTAACAATTTTGTTTGAATTGCATTGGCCTAAACATACAAGATTTTGTTGACATGAAAAATAATCCTCTATATTTTTTTTCGATAAAGATTCTTTTACTGCGGAGTCATTTTTGAAAATTATAATTTAAAAAAAAATCACTATAACTATTTGCCT
The DNA here is from genome assembly GCA_902151455.1 of Timema bartmani. Taxonomy (NCBI): domain Eukaryota; kingdom Metazoa; phylum Arthropoda; class Insecta; order Phasmatodea; family Timematidae; genus Timema; species Timema bartmani. Next base: position 87,143 of record CABFWB010000027.1, read on the forward strand.
AAAATGTATTACTGGTGTGCTTGACATGAACATGACAAATAAATCTGTACACTTGTTTTTGGGGGGAGGGGGGGGTAATTTGGCAATGGGTAGTCTACTGATAACTGTTATTTTTTAATTCGAATATTTAAAAAATGCCTTTAGCGACTTTTTTTTTTCAAAATGGGTATCGAGAGGAAATTTTAAATATTAATGTTTCTTTATTTATCTTAGATCATTTAATTTAAAGGTAGCTTACGTGCAACAAATTATATAAAAAAAACTTTTTTTGGAAATTGATTATGAAGTTTGAATTCAAAATGGAAATCTGTTTATAGTTTTCATGATAAATAAGAATACTTTTTAATTTTTACAAATAACTAATCATTTTAGAGTAGTTTACAGATAATTTATTTTCGAAAATTTGAAACTTCTTAAATATATTTGAATAATTTGGTTTACAATTTATGTAGAGAGTGATTATATTTTGATTTACAAGTTGTGTTTTTTTTTATGAGTAAAACTTATTTAAGAGTATTTACCTTTAACAAATTTTAGAATTTTTTTATTTTAAGCTCTAATACACAACATGAGAAAGTTTGTGCTATTGCATACAACCATTTATTTTTTATTGTAACTGATGATTAAGTTTATATAAGCTATGTAAACTTATTTAGACAGATTAAAAAAATGCTATTGTTTTTGGATTCACATCCTACTATCTCTCCGGGCTGTTCGCATTTAATCAGACTAATGCATTAAGGATGAGTAAGGTAGAACAACAGAGGAAATATAGCCCCATTTTCTTGTAGGGAGATTGGAAAACAGTTTAGTAAAAAATACTTTCATCACATCATCTAGCCAAAATTTGGACTCAAAAGGTGTATCTTAGAAGATAAAAACATTAAAAAAATAGAATCATCACCCTCCTCGGTGGCCACGTGGTCTAAGGCGTTACTCTCGCACTAGACTCGGCTGTTAATGACCAGGAGATCGTGATTTATCCCGGTCGAATGTACTAAGGTTAGTTTTCCCTAAATGGTTTCCCATCTCTCCACGCAAATGTGGGTACACTTCCTTTGAATTCAACCTTCCTCATCCAGTTTTCTTACTAAGACTGAATCACACGTCCTATCTTTAATAGTCCAAGCGGATCACTTTTCGGGGAGATTGCACCGAACGGCTTACGAAGATATTGGAGCTGTGTCAGATTCCTCGATGAAACCATGAGAAACGGGCCGGGCCGGTGGACAAAAGTTTGCCGCTCCCTTGCAACTACGACACCCGCCACTCATTTACATAATGGCTTGGGACCATCGATCACACATCCCTTACATGTCCCCCTTCCTCCCTCCTCCTCTCCTCTGTCAACAACTGAGTGCTCTTTTAGCGCACACACGCCACGACTCCAGCGTACCTCCACGAGTTATCCAGTTGAAAACAAATTACGTCAGTTTATTTTTATCAGTGAGGAACGTGCGAAAACGCCTCGACGAGGTATCTAGAAAATATCCAGTAAAATGCATATATATATATATATATATATGTCAATAACGACT
>CABFWB010000027.1:97993-153918 GCA_902151455.1 Timema bartmani
ACTGAACTGCCCTCCCCCCGTACCCTCCGCCCCAAACCCACATTATTATTATTATTATTATTATTATTATTATTATTATTATCTGTTTTTTATTAGGACAGGCCCAATGCACCCTGTCCAATGCTTCCTTAAGCTCTCAGAATGTTCTTCTTTACTTCAAGTCATCCAATATCTGAATCGGTGACCTGGTGATCTAGGGGTAAGGTGTCAGACTTCTGTGCTGGGGGTCTGGGGTTCAAACCTCGGTCCCGGCACAGATGTATCTGATTGCCAAACCCTTCCTTCACCTCTGACAAGATGTGTATTAATCACAACTTGTGAATGTGAGGAATGCCAGGCCTCCACCGTGGTTCGGATTCCACGTTAAACTGTAGGTCCTCCATTTCATGTCACAATCACCCTACCATTACATATTAGCGTAATTGCGTATAGCCCGAACGGGTAGTAAGACGCGGTGCTAATAATAATAATAATATCTGAATCCTCCTCCTTCCTAAGCTCCTCTTTCCCTCAACCTTCTTGCCTGCTATGACGTCGTGCAGAAGACAATTCTTCCAAAGTACGTAATTTAAGGATGTCCCTTGTGACAGGAGAAATATTGAGGGATGCTACAATATTTCTGAGAGATCTCACTAATATAGTATAAGGAACCGACAGAGCTTTCTACTGGAATTCAAACTACGATCTGCTTTACTGGCTACTTAAAATGTCAATTCTTATTTTGCCTAAATATTATGTCTACACAAGACAGTATAGACACAATAACTTTATTCCGTTCCTCGTAAACTGCCGCTCTATGTGAATGGATGCATCACACCCCCGGTAGCACCTCCCATTTAATATTGCTGCCTTTAGTTGTGTTTTTTTTTTTTAGAATAATAACTACACCCATGCACTGCACAGCTTTGCATAATTCCTAATTTTTAAAACATTTATACACACTAAAGAGAGTGTGTATTTGTCTGGTTTCCCTCAAGTTGTCCCTTCTTCAGCTACTTGACTCCCCTTAAGCTGACGTCAAGGCAAGAAGTAAGTATTGTGATAACATGCGAACGGTTTCACCTTTACTTCTTACCACCACAGGTAGCACCGACCCTCTTGATAGGATATACGGTATGTTTTCGAACTACACGACTAATTCATTTCGAATGTTTCCGCACAAGTTTAAAAATCACTTAGTTCAAATCCCGTTTAAATACTATATATATTTTTGACACACATGTTCGTTTCAAAGGATAGTTAAAGCTAAACAGGTTCTGCTAGAAGCAAACAAAATGGCGATGAAACTATCAGCTGTGCGGCGTTAGATTACAGGAAACGCCGTCTATCAAGCTTACTTTGATGTTTAATAGATGGCGTTGTTAGCCGCAGGTCACGTATCGCATATATATGAATCCGTGTAACTCAAATCCATGTAGGCCTAGGACTTATTGTACCTGGTCTAACCTAAGCCTAACCAAAAATAACAACGACAACGCCTTCATACAATAACAGTACAAAATGTCTGCTCAAATAGGTTTTGTTAGGATGGAGGTAGATTGGGGGAAGAGATCAGACGGTACATACGTAAGCAACAACGTGTGACGACCTTTGACACAAGCCTCGGATATCAACCAATCCCCGGAGTGGACCGATCACGTAGCCTCGGGAGGAGGATAATAATGATGATACGTTACGTCTCATCTCATTCAGCATCCAGGACTGGACCCTGTTATTAGATCCGACTGTCTTGTCCGCCTTTTCTCTGGGAAAGTAAGAGAGAGAGGGAAGGATAGAGAGGGTGATCGACAAGTTCGTGTCAGGGAGGAAAACGCCCTGTGAGACTGCACAGTCATTTTGGAACAAATAAGACAATACAGTCCAATTTTCTTAGGAAGGGCCTCCTTAATTGACAGCCAAAAATGTTATCTAGTTTGTGCTACTTTCACGTATTTTTTTAGAACCACATCTTACTACCCGTTTGGGCTATACGCATATGTACTAATTACTTTAGTGATTTTAGGGATTAGTAAGGCTATATTTAAAGGAAAGGTACTCGCATTTGAATGGAGGGATAGTGTAAAACCATTTTGGAAAAACCACCCTTAGAACACCAAACCGAGATTTGAACCTCGATCTCCCCATCATCGGCAATTTAGTCTACTGCGAGAGTACCGCGTTAGACCACGCGGCCACCAAAGCGAGTACTTTCACGTATTCATACGTCAGGTCATGGGATTTGCAGCTGTAACCTTCAATAGATATTATCAATACCTATAAAATATTACAAATAATACACTAAAATACTATCAGTGTTGACCGCAAAAAGATGCGTTTATATTTTATAAAAAAGGCTCTGCCTATGAAGATTGGATTGTACACTCTACCTCAAATAACAACACTTGTGTTTGGTAGTTGAGTTAGGTGTGCGCTAACAAGCTTGTTTCTATATAGAAATGTCGTTTAATCTCCGAAAGCCTAAAGCTTGATTCACACGTTCGCCGAAAATAGCAAGCAGAATCTGCCTCAGAGGCGCAGCAATTTACACACTCTTAAGTTTACCCATATACATTGCAACGCTAACTTAAAACAGCTGACTAACAACATATTTTATTTTCTAGTAGATAGACATATATTTTAGATCATTGTCCCGATGGATGTTTACAAATTATTATGCTGTGTCATGGCACAATCCAATACATTAATACACACGTTTTACATTAAGGGGTTATTTCAAATCTCCTGACAACGGCCAACGAAGCTGTCTGCTAGCTTTTGGCTGTAGAGCGCAAGCGTTGTCAAATGCGCATGCGCACTGATTTGATATGGTTGGTTCCGAGATTTGATTGGTTCTCCTGTGCCTAACATCTCGAGCAGAGCGGACAAAGTAGAGAATAGTTTAACTTCAGCAGAGCAGCTCGCGCCGATTAAGCGGAAATATTGTGATTGGCTTAGAGCGCGTCACGGGACCTCGTTTCTGTTCTGCGTTAGTTTTTCGGCGAACGTGTGAATCCACAGTAATTCGGTCAGTAACTCGTCTATCTACTGAGTAAATGAGTTGAGATATCAGACACCTTAGCTCAGTTAGCAGCATGGTTGTCTATTGAGCTAAGGGTCTCTGGATCGATTTTTGGCGTGGCAGAATAATAATTTATCATTTGTGAAATGTGGATTTCCCTCTTCACAGTGATGAATTAATGGCTGGGTGTTGTGTTTGTTCTAGATTTAAATTAAATTAGTTTATAAATCGTGTGTTGATATAATCAGTTGGCTTAGAATGTGCACATTAAGTACCTCAAATAAATGGGGGGGGGGATGAGTTAAGGTTTTGATTCCTGGGACAACCGAGAAATTTGTTATTGAAGAAATTGGGGCTTCATCTTTCAAATGGGTGAATTAACCACTTTATATTCTGTTTGTTTTAAAGGTAAATTTGTTTTTAAGTCATGAATTGCTACAGCTAGATGATTTATAAAGGGAGCATTCAATATACCTAATTAAAATAGCTTATTTTGAATCTTGAATGACCATTGGCGCATGTTTTTCCTCTCTTATATTATAGCTACCACTCTGACACTTAGTGTTGGCCAATTATTTAAAACAAACAAATAAGTCTTCTACATATTGATTAATTTGTAAGTATTATATTTATTAGTAAGACTTACAACTTAATGTCAATACTGTCAAACCCACTTTGGTTGCCGCATAGTTTAAGGCACTTCTCTCTCAATAGACTAGACTGCCGATGACGGGGAGGTCGTTGTTTGATCCCGGCCGGGTGTACTGAGGGAGATTTTTACTTAATAGTTTCTCACTCTCCCTCCCAACGAAAATGTGGGTACACTTCCTTTAAGTTAAACCTTCCTCAACCTTAGCCCATTAGCGTAATTAATACATAAGTGTGTAGCCCTAATAGGTAGTAATCTCTGTGCTAAAAAAATATATTAACGTCTTTAAACTATCCAGCATATTATTAGTATTATTATTAGCACCGCGTCTTACTACCCGTTCGGGTTATACACACTTACGCTAATGTGTAATGGTAGGGTGATTGTGCGATGAAATGGAGGACCTACAGTTTAACGTGGGATCCGAACCACGGTGGAGGCATGGCATTCCTCACATTCACAAGTTGTGATTAATACACGTCTTGTCAGAGGTGAAGGAAGGGTTTGGCAATCAGATAAATTTGTGCCGGGACCGAGGATTAAACCCCGGACCCCCAGGACAGAAGTCTGACACCTTACCCCTAGACCACCAGGTCACCTGTGGATCAGTTGATTGAATCAAATGATGGGCACGAGGTTTGCTAGTGATGGTGTGTTGATGTTTGAATCTCGGCTGGCAGAACCTAGGTTTTTTTTTACTCCCTCTCACGCCACGTGTATGCGAGCACTACATTTTACTTTGAATTATTTCATTCCTTACCCCATTAGAGTGATTTAAATGCGTTTAACTCGCATATTTGGAAGTTATTTAGTCTGGTTTTCTGGCGATGTGTGTATCAGAGTTCGAAACCTGGCATTGTATGTTATTGTGTTAATTTCCTAAATGCTTTCACAATCACTCGCCACACTAATGAGGGTATATTTTCTCTAAATTCAACCCTCCTCATCCCTAGCCCTTAAGGGTGACTAATATATATGAATACGTAAAGCAGTGGCATGTCGTTGAATGTTGCAAAGGTAAGCAGAGCTTTTTTAAACTGTACTCGTTACAAGTTTTCAACCAACCCCATTTGACCAATCACACATGGGCTCTGCTCGTGCTCTGGTGTACGTATTTCACAAGTAATAATAGGTGCAACCCACTTTTGTGGTCGCATAGTCTAAGGTGCTAATCTCACAGTAGACAAGACTACCCATGACTGGAAGATCGAGGTTTGAATCTCAGTTGGGTGAACAGAGGGTGGTTTTTTCAAAATGGCTTTTCGCTCTCCTTCCACGAAAAATCACGTACACTTCCTATTAATATAATCTTCCTCATCCCTTAAACTATTAGTGTAGATGTTAAGTACATAATGGGTAAAAAAATGCTGTACCAAAATAAAATATAAAAAGGTGTAACACCTACACATTATTTGTGTTGATTGGTCCTTCCCATTAGATTCTAGGTCCTATTATTATTATTATTATTATTATTATTATTATTATTATTAGCAGCAGCAGCAGCAGCTACAACGTTGAATACTGATCTTTGGTTATTACTTTCCTTACTGTGTCTTGTCGCAAAGTGTTGTCATGTTACGCAGTGTATGTCAAAACTGTATCTGCAATATGTTCTCCCCCCTTTTTGATAATTGTGTTTTCATTGATACCTGTCTAGTGTCTAATGAATGCTCTACTGTGTGATGAAACCCATTCATAGGTATAATGTAAACAAACTCTGCTTATCCTGTCAACACTCCACGCCACGCTACCGATGTCAATACCAGACCGGTAGTTAAGACGCAGTAGGGAAAAGAAAGATGTTTTTACTATGGCTGTCTAATAATATGATACCCATCCCCCCCTACATTTAAAGTAGGGCTCATGAACCAATCAGAAGAGTCACTGATCAAAGATTACTAAAATACCGTCCCATGAACGAGACAATCTACCTGTAGCTTATACCACCACCTCCAACTGATTTCAACCAACCTGTGTCCATCCTTTTGTTCGCCACGTTGATTTGAGGCGTGGAGTGGGTAGGTCAATTTAGGTAAAAACAGGTTAGATACAATTTGATTATAAAAAAAATAGTTATAGAGTTCTGAGCTGGTGGGCATGTGGTCTAAAGGCCAAGCTCATATAGTCTGGTCTGATGGTGACATGGAGTTCGGGGTTCGAATCCTAGTTGGGTATAGGCCTACTACTGGAGGGGCTTTTTTTTCTAAATGGTTTACCACTCTTCCTCCATGCAAATTTGGGTAGGCCTACATTTATTCTAAATTATACTTTTATCAACCCTACTTTAATAGCGTCTTTATTAAATAGACTATGCGCATAGCCCAAACGGGTAACAGGAGAAAAGGGTGAAATTTCTATTTTATCTCAAATTGAGTCAGTTCTAATATATTTTAGTCAATCATGAGACTTTTCTAATGCACTTTAGATTATGGTTAAAAGAGACAGCCTATATGTGATATTAAAAAAAATTAAATTAGTTTAACCTTAACATATAATGTTAATTTCCTGGAAAATGTGTGTAATGTGACCTTCCTCCTTTTTCCCTTGTACCCTTCATAATATATAATCGGAGATGCATAACGTGCTACTCTTGCAGTTGGCTAAATTGCCGATGATGTAAAGATCGAGGCTCGAATATTAGTCAGGTGTATTGAGGGTGGTGTTTCCAAAATGTTTTTTCACTCTCCCTCCATGGAAATGTGGGTACACTTCATATTAATATAACCTTAAAACCATTAGCGTAATTAGTACATAAGCGTATAACCCAAACGGTTAGTAAGACAGGGTGCTAAGAATTTAAAAACAAAAATTGTAGATGCATTGAAAACTACATCATTTGTACTAAGGTCGTTTTGTTTTGACACTTGCAGACGATACAATATTATAATTTAGTTCGGATAAAATGGCTGTTCACACGGACCCCATACAATTAAAACTTGTACAAGCGGCAGTATAAATGTCAACCCCGAGTCGCCCGGGGTTGTGTTTCTGATAGCTACTAATTAGCCGATAGTCTTATACCTCCACCATAGACTACGCCTTAAACTATGAATTAATAATGACTCCAAGAATGGGACGAGTCCTGGATAGCCCAGGGGTAGAGAGCGTTGGCATGCTAACCCAAAGGTCCTGGGTTATGTTTCCGTGTGAAGGCATCGTTTTTATCACTATATTTAAATAATAATAATAATATTTAGCACCGCGTCTTACTACCCATTCAGGTTATACGCTTAAGTACTAATTATGCTAATGGGTTTGGAATTGGGAAGGTTGAATTTAAAGGAAGTGAACCCGTGGCTACGTGGAGGGAGAGGGGATAACCATTTAGGTAAAACCACCCCCAGTTCACCCAACCGAGATTCGAACCTTGAGCTCTCCATCCTCGGCAGTCTAGCTCAACACGAAACTAGCACGTTAGCTAACTATGCCACCGAGTTGGGTTATATAATTAAATTAATTAAATGACTTTACAGAGGGCAATAAAATAAACGTAAGCCAATGAACATTAACAAACATTTAAATGTATTTTTTTAAATGTCAAATTTGGTATAATCTCTCTAGTGTTACAGAAGAAAATTGTTTGCTTGTAAATAGTACTTACTAGTTGGCCTAATTCTGTGAACGGTGGACCACGCTCCCTCCATGTTCTTATCGTTACTACAGTCTTAAAATTTGTCTTTGGATTTAAAATTTAAATAAAATAGAGTCGCTATTATACGGCCCTTTGTACTATCCGGCTTGGTGCTTGGTTTTTACAAGTGCGTTTTAAAATAAACAAACCGGTACACATCCACTATAAAATATTTACTGAATTTGTAATGTAATCCATTAGATGCTCTATTTTCACTTGCTCTTCTTGCTTTGTAGCTGATGTTCCATTTCCAAAATAAAGTATTATTTATTAAAGTTTAAAAAATATATTATTTCTCGTTTAGTATCTACCGTCCCCTACAATTATTATTGTATTCCTATTTTACATCGCAATCATAAAATGGGCAGATTCTATTGAAACAATGTTAAATGTTATGTGAAAATTAGAAAAAGTAGGCAAAGCCATACTGAAAATTATGTACACTCTTGATTAGATTCCATATTATTAGGTTTTTCCATTATCCAGCCCGGAATGCCGCCATTTGAGGCCAGATAATATCTCCTTGGATTTGTAGATTATATTTTTTCTTGCTCATCAAGATAGACAGAAAAACAAATCAATACGATAGTCATATGGAACAACCATTGTTCACGTGACTCAAGACGTCAATATTGTAATTTGTATGTTAAAATTTTTGAGTGGCCACCATATTCAAACTAATAAAAAGATTCAAAAACTATGTAATTACTTTGATCGGACTAGGTTAAAAATAAAATGTATGTCAAATTTCGATAAAAAAAAATAGTCCACGCATTTGGCACTTATTGTGGAACAAAGATACAGACAAAATAATCATGTTAAAACATAACCTCGCTACACTCGGTCACTGGATGGTTTTATGAACGCTTAAAACTGTAAAATAAGGGTTCTTAAGAGCCTGATTAATGTTAGTGCAGTGGCGTGACGTGGAGTGTTGTAAGGGTAGGCCAAAGTTAAGTTCGTTGAAAGTGTACATGTGAATTATTTTTCTCAGCATCCCTCAATAAAATACTCATTGACTAGTTATCAATAAACATATATTCCCATGTGAGGTATGTAGATACACCTGACCAATATTCGAGCCTTGATCTTTCCGTCATCGGCAGTTTAGCCAACTGCAAGAGTAGCACTTTATGCATCTCCAATTATATATTATAAAGGGTACAGGGGGGAAAAGGAGGAAGATCACATTACACACATTTTCCGGGAAATCAACTTTATATGTTCAGATTAAACTCATTTAAAAAATTATTTTAAATATCACATATAGCTCTTTTAACTATAATCTAAAGTGCATTAGAAAAGTCTCATGATTGACTAAACTATTTCAGCACTGACTCAATTTGAACTAAAATATAAATTTCAACCTTTCCTCCTGTAAGAGTCTGGGTTATGTACATATATAATGGGTCAAATGGGGAAAATAGTGTGTGAGAACATTATCACATGTGTAATTCCCATATGAGGTATGTAGAGCAAAGCCTGTGTATGACTGGTCAAATAGGTACAAAGTAATGAGAAGATATTACCGGTAGAGTTTCAACAAGCTATGATTAACCTGGAAACACTCCACGCCACTGCGTTGGAGGGTTTTACTACTAGCCATTATTTGAGTAAATAATTACATGAGAATAGGTGTGACATATGTACATTTATTATATTTTACAATTTCTACAAAACTCGGTTCATAATGAATAGTAAAGGCCCCTGGAGTTTGTAAAAAGATATTTGCACAAAAAACAAAACCCCTATTTGTAAAGAATATAATGATAAACTCCTATTTATTAACATTAATAGACTATATCGCCTATATACATATATTTAATAAATAAGTTTTATGTATACCCTCCCCCGGACTCTTCATGGATATTTACACAATTTACGTTGCGGGGAATTGAGAAACTATTTAGGAAAACAAAAACACTATCAGAACAGCCAGATGGGTTTCAAACACCAACTTCCCCTCGTCATTGATAGACCGAACCAGACGAGAATAACGCCTTAGACTATGTGTCCACCCATGCGAGTCTATAATCACCACCAACCTTATATACCCTACCCCCTACACCTGTCCGATCTATATATAGATTTATTTAACATAACTTAATGGAGAAGAAATGTAGAAATCAAAATTAAAATATTTGTACCCGTATTTGTATGTAGGGAAAAAACTAGGTACACCCTACCAAGGTTAAAACCCTGACCTTCCAGTTACCAGAAAATCAGACAAGACGATGAGGCTGACGCGTCTGTTTAGTGTTGTAATGTATTGAATAAATAAACATTATTAAATACAATAAATACATCTTAAAATGACTAGTTTAATGAGTAATTCTCGTAATGGATTGGGCTGCCAATAACGTGGAAATCGGAGCTCAAATCCCGGTAGGGTGTACTAAAGAATTTTTTTCCTAAATGGTTTTACAGCCCTCCACGCAAATGGGGGTCCTAATTCTATGGCACTAGGAACTCGAAAGTTCATTCCCACACTTTAAAATAATTACTCCACCTATACTTATCTTGAGCTGGCTCTACTCTATCCAGTCCACCTTATTACAGTCTATCTCTTTCAGTTCCATTCTAATGCTATCCTCTCATCTACGTCTAGGTCTTCTCAATGGTATCTTCCCATTGGTTTTACCAGTCAGTACCCTGAACACGGTTCTATATTATCCCATTCACGCTGCATGTCCTGCCCACCGTAATCTACGAGAAATTTTTATTATTATTATTTAGCACCGCGTCTTACTACCCGTTCGGGTTATACGCTTGAGTACTAATTACACTAATGGATTAGGAATTGGGAAGATTAAATTTAGAAGAAGTGAGCCCGCATTTGTGTGGAGGGAGAGTGGAAAACCATTTAGGAAAAACTACCCCAGTTCACCCGCCCGAGATTCGAGCCTCGATCTCCCCGTCCTCGGCAGTTTATATCAACACGAAACTAGCGCGTTAGCTAACTACGCCACCGAGGTGGGTACGAGACTTGTTATATAATTTACTAACAATGTCTTGTGATGAGTACAAGGTATGTAGCTTCATTATTATGTAGACTCCTCCAGTGTCCAGTATCTAGATCCCTTTTTTGACCAAATATCTTCCTAAGAACCTTGTTTTCGAATGGGGGTACACTCCCCCTGGACTAAACTTTCCTCATTCCTAAAACAATAATGTAATTAATACGTAGCCCTAGCGACCAAAATAAATCAAAATATCCTTAAAGCGTCAGATATTTTCAAATTCACCCTAGATATTGAATATTATTTCCTTTCCCGTGTCCCATTGCCCCACACCTCAGACTGTCCCCCATGATGGCCACGCCAACAAACCTTAATTTTTTTCCCTCCCCCCTCTCCCTCCACTCTACCCTCTCCTTCTCCGTAGGTAATTACAGGTTAGCCACCATCTGTCGTCCAGACTTACCTCCTTGTCCCTATTATTATCAACATTAGAGTTGCACGATACGCATCGCCCATTGGTCCAAGTCCATTACATCGGGTCCTGGATAATGGGGCATGATTGCCCACCCCAATAGCCCTTGGGACAAACTTTGGAAAAGCAGACTTTTGTCATCGTGTGCCCGCATTAAGTTTATAAATAAAAAAAATTAGATATATAGGTACGTATCCTTTGTGTTTATAAATATGTATTGCCCGCCATGAATGCCTGATAGGATAGATTACATTGATGAGAATGGTAAGATAAGATTGTTGTCGTTTATGAAAATGAGCAGTCCTTTGTTAGGACTGAGGCAAAATATTTAGAATAGTTTACAAATGAAAGTATCCCTCGCTTTGAGGAAAAGAAGGTAAACCTTTTTAAATTTCACTTCGGGGCATTCTATTGGGTGAAATTGTGATGACTATGATTACTACACAAGAATTTTATTTCCATATGCAAATATGGTTCTTTTAAAAAAAAATATAAGGTAAATTACAATATTATAGTTGCACAGTTATCTTCTACCTACAATGGTGGGTATTTGGGCTTAGGCGTCAACCAAATCTGGTTTTCAGGTGACCGGGGGGGTGGGGGGGGTCAAGGTTCGAATATCAGCTAAGTATCATGAGTAGTTTATTCCTTGATGGTTTCTGACTCTTCCTCCACACGCTTTATTTTTTGTTATTTATTGGAGGTATTTAACGTACACTTTTTAAATCGACTGATTTTATCAGCACACGATAATTTCTATAAGCGAGAGTAAAAGGGCTTATAAATTTTACCGGGAAAGGTATTTTCACATACCATCAAGGGTTATTTTACATGCCACAATATACATTTTAATGATGGCTTTACTTCCCCTCCGAAGGAAGCTGTGCTACGGATTTTTATTGCTCAAGAAAAAATCCGTTGGCCCCGGCTGGATTTAAACCCACCATCATTGGGTTCTGAGGAAAGCAAATTATACCATGACCACCAAGGTTGATTCCACGATATTAAAGGAAATTTCATATAAGTTATTGTTCCTCATGAATGTAAATATGTAGGTAGAACAGACGGGTATTAAGACGCGGTGTACACAAAAAACAAGTTAGCTCCAAACAATTACAATTTGTAGAACAAAAAATAAATTCAAAAAATTCAAACTTTTTATAAAATGATGTCTTGTTCTTATACCCAAATTAAAATACATAATTATTTGTCTGCGCGTGTGTTTAGTATTAATCTAAGTGTTCTAAGGCTAGATTTAGTTTATAAGTTGTGTATTAACATAATATATTTTGTTCAAATACTTATCTTTATATATTCTACTAGAATAGTATTACTGTGAAAACATAATAAAAAAATAGTACACATCTAATTAAGATGGTATTAATTACTATCCATTAACAGCCGTTTCGGTAAACACGCCGACAAAATTTCAGGTTCATCTTGTCATGTTCGTCCATGATGGGGAGTCTGGAGTTCAAGCCCCAGGTGTACTGACAGTGACTTATTTCCTAAATGCTCGCCCCCCCCCTCCCCCCCAAATCCCTCCTCGCAAATAATGCTATGTACGAACTTGTATCCTATAAAATTCCACCGTACTCAAACATGTCCCACTTTTGTAATTAAATGCGTACATCCCAGGCGAGTGGTAGTAAAACGAGGTGCCAAAATAAATTACTACAAAATTGATACATTAACCGTCTGAAGCCAATTCAACAAGACTGATTAACGAAGTAAAAGTGAAATTAGTAGATACAAACAAACAGAAACAGTTCTAAGACTTGGAATTGTTAAAGAATTTTGTAAGGTGCCACTGTTTTTTTTTTAACTTAGTCCGTTTCAGTGTTTACGTGCCGTTTTCAATATTTCTTGACATCGCTTCTTATTTATAATCAAATTGATAAAAACTGCCACGCATAGTCTATGTTTTATATTTCATCGCGTTTCTCTACTCTTCCGTGTTATACCCATATGTACTAATTACGCTAATTGTTAAGAGTGAGTAACGCTGTATTTAGATAAAGTGTACCTACTTTTGCGTGGAGGTAAAGGGGAAAACCATTTAGAAAAAAAAAAACACCCATTAGTATACCTAACCAGTATGCCGTGACACATTGGTGTTCCGCGAAGTGTATGCAGGTTTGTGGCAGGAGTTTGGGGCAAGATAAGTTTATTATTATTATTATTATTATTATTATTATTATTATTTAGCACCGCGTCTTACTACCCGTTCAGGTTATACGCTTAAGTACTAATTACGCTAATGGATTAGGAATTGGGAAGGTTGAATTTAGAGGAAGTGAGCCCGCATTTGCGTTGAGGGAGAGTGGGAAACCATTTAGGAAAAACCATCCCCAATTCACCCGACCGAGATTCGAACCTCGATATCCCCGTCCTCGGCAGTCGAGCTCAACACGACTAGCTCGTTAGCCAACTACGCCACCGAAGCGGGTGACAAGATAAAAAAATAGGCGAGGAAATAAATTTGAAAAATAAAAATAAATATTTTTTAATCCATGATCAACTTTTTTTTAATAACAAAATTTGTTCAAACTTTAGCAACTATATAACTTTTAAACACAATTATTAATAAGTTATTTGAATGATATTAAAAGCCTCCAAAAAAACTAATGGTTTGCCTTGATCATTCTAGCGCCTTATTCAGTGTGCTTGTGTGTCATGAGTTGAAATAGGTTGAAAATCGCCGTCTTAGACGATTCGACAATCGAGGTGAGTAAATTATTATTATTATTATTATTATTATTATTATTATTATTATTAATTAGCACTGCGTCTTACTACCCATTCGGGTTATACGCACTTACGCTAATGTGTAATGGTAGGGTGATGGTGAGGTGAAATGGAGGACCTACAGTTTAATGTGGGATCCGAACCACGGTGGAGGCCTGGCATTCCTCACATTCACAAGTTGTGATATAATACACATCTTGTCAGAGGTGAAGGAAAGGTTTGGCAATCAGATAAATCCGTGCCGAGACCAAGGATTGAACCCCGAACCTCCAGCACAAAAGTCCGACACCTTACCCATAGACCACCAGGTCCCCAAGGTGAGTAAAATAATAATTAATAAATTTTGTATTTTATAATATAGGGCAAAGTAGGCCTATATTTTTTTGGCACTGGGCAAAACCTAAACAGCAAACCCGGATAGCTACTAATAGTAGATCTATATGTCTTCGATCACGTTGAATAGTATACAAGTATACGTTCTGATACCAACGATCCAATTATCGAGTCCAGGGCAACTACAAAAAAAAGAACTGGGCCCGATGGATGATTCTGATTCCACCATGATTATTTTTAGCGCCTCATCTTACTACGTGTTTAGGCTATACGCATATGTACTAATTACGTTAATGAGTTAGGGATTAAGAAGGTTGAATTTAGAGGAAGTGTACCCGCATTTGGGTGGAGGAATAATAGAAAACCATTTTGGAAAAAACACCCGACTGGGGTTCAAACCCCGATCTCCCTGTCATCGGCAGTCCGGTCTAACATGAGAGTGATGCCTTGGACCGTGTGGCCACTGAAGCAGGTTTCTACCATAATTGATACGAACCAGCAAATTGAAGTGGCCGTAACAAGTCTAATATTACGCTCCTATTAGACTATTAAGAAGATTGCAGTCGATGACGTTATAATAAGCCCGAAGCTATATCTTCCACTTTTATATCAACGTTGTTAGTATCCATTCTAACCGTGAAACCTAAAACGTAGGACCTTTTCGGGCGACGTTGATTTCACTTGATCGAGATTTAAACACTAGGGTGCTGGAAACTACAACATAAGACGGAGCACCGTGCTAAATAGGCCCATATACACTACTCGCCTGGTAGGCTATAGTAAGAACACCTTTAAAAGAATAGTATCAGACGGTTACTAAAGTTACTAAAAAATAGTAGTACTGTGAATAGTGGACAGCTTTTGATGACGGGGAGACCTAGGTTCGAATCCAGGTCAGATTTCTAGAGAGTTGTTTCTCTTATATGGTTTCCCACTCTCCTTCCAAGCATATGTGGGTATATTGCCTCTAAAATGCTTCCTTCCTCATCCTTACCTCATTAGATTAGGCCTAATTATCATATATATATATGCGTGTAACTTTAACAGGTAGTAAGACGCGGCTATAAAAGCAAAAACAATTATAAAATAATGAGGATGACTATGAAACCAAACAAATGTTTTAAATTAACTAGAAATCAAATAAAGATTAATATGTACACCACTTTTACCCTGGCAGGTAAAAGTTCTACCTTAAGGGTGTTACATGGGGGAGCACTGAAAGCGTTGCAGCTGTTTCGAAATTCTGGATTATTTACGAGAAGGTTTGATAGTTCTTAAAATGGTTTTCAACCAAATTTAGGCTTAAGTTTTGACCAGTTAAAGAGGTTAAAATTTAAATTTAAAGTTTTTTAAGAAATGGCTGGTAGCTTATATACAATTTTAAAAAACAATCCCGCATTTTCTTCAAATTTTCTGTTGTGACCCTATAAAAAAATTACTATTTTATAGAGGATGGCTATTTCTACGTCTCTATCGTTTTACTTTAATCTTAGAAGTACAAATATTGTCGTAAAGCGTAGTTTATTTTTTTAATTTAGACTTAAAATTTAAATTTTATAGCTAGATAGCTTTCGCCTATAGTTTGGTGAAAACCATATTTAAAAATATAAAACCACTTCTTCAAAAATGCTGGATTTACAAACGCATGAAACGCCCTCCCCATGTAAAAGCCTTAACTGATTACACTACGGCCCTACGCTATAAGCTACACTCTAGTGAAATCAAGCGAGCTTACCCTGAAAGGTAACAAGCTTAACTTGACATAATGACACCGCTGTGCAACTTATACGATAGGGTCATCCACCCTACTGTAATAGGCCAAGATAAACTGAGTGTACCTAATATAGTAGGATTCTTGTTGGAAGGAACTTTTATAAAATTTATCATAAGAATTTTGCGATCAATATTGATAACATTTTACTTTATTATTAACTAGCTTTTACCCGTCGCGGCTTCGCCCGCAATAATTGATAAAATATTTTAATTTTTAACTAAACTGTTTTGTTCATAAATCAAACTTTATTTTTTTCAAGTATCTATGCGTTTTTCTCAGCTCTAGCTGTAAATAATATTTCCGTATTATGCTATCTTTACTTTAACATTTTAATTATAAATCACATTCATATTTACCCGTAAAATTAAAATCACAATATATCTCTTATCTCTCATATCTCATATACGAAAAGTTTAAACATTAGTATTGTAAAATTAATGTAAAATAAAAGGTTGGGAATAGTCCTATAGGCTATTCCAGGACATACTCTACCTACGTACAAAGTTTTATTCAAATCCGTTCAGCAGTTTTGGCGTGATTGAGTAACAAACATCCAAACACACAAACTTTCACATTTATAATATTAGTAAGATATAATTTCATAGAAATTGATATAATCTATACAAATATACACTTACAGTTCTAATGACTTTACGTATAACTGATACTAAATGTAGATTATTTTAGTAACTTTTATAACTATCAATAAAGTTCCTTCTTATCTGAGGCATATATATGATCTGCAAATAATGACAAAACATTTAAAAGAAACCTTTTTTTATATCGAATTACATACCGGTATTTGACAGGGAGGGGATATTACATCCAGGTTTGGTCGCCTTATGTGTATACTATTAGTCGCTCTGGTGGCACAGAACGTTGCCCAAGGTCCACTATAGGAGGTTGTCTACACGTCATACCCGCAATGAGAGGATGATGGTTATTGTTAATCTGTGGATCTAGTGAAAGTCTTAGCCTAACTTAAGCCTAATTATCCAAACCCTGGTGACCGTTGGGATCATTCCCCTTAAGGGAAAAATACCCAAGGTACTAGCCGGGAATCGGACCCAGGACCCTTAGGCTCGTGGCCAGGTGCACTAACCACTACAACATGGTAGCGGTTAAGATCCTGTTTATCTGAATATATTAAAAATAAACAATCATTATACATTAATTTGTATTTAAAAAATTAGATACATGTTAAATTAACACAGGGGGGAGGGGGGGCAGCATATTTTTTAAACGATACCAAACAAGAACTCATTCTTGCTTAGACTGATTCGATAATAATAGTAATGTAAATATTAGTCTGTATCCGAATAAATATAGCAGCACAAATTGACTTGTTTATCGGCAAGTGAAGCCGTGGCCCTCTTGTTATTAGAGAGGTAGGCCTAATGTATCCATCCACCCCTCTGCATGTCAACGGAAAACAAGTTCAATAATTAAAGATCTGGACTAGATTCGGGGCGAACGTTCTGAAATGAACCTGTTCAGGGTTGGAAGTTACGATGGCCTTAATCAAATGTGACAAGTTGATACTAAACTAGAACATGAAAGAATAATTTGTTCAAATAATGGTTCTTCTTGTAACTTTATTTAAGCTACTTTTTTTTTAATGTGTTTGATTATTAATTGCAGCGGTCGTGACTGAGTGGGTAGAAGGGTCAACCTCTATATTAGAGATCTCTGCCTTAATACCCGATTCAAATAGCTTAATATATGTTTAAGGCGGCAGTGAGAAAGTACCAATCGCTGTCAGGCCATACACCTTAAAATGCAGTGATATTATGTACTTTTATGGAATAATTATCTATCCTTTATTATCTTATACTCCCTTTTGACTTTCACCTACAACCACTCTTTGTCATGTAAATAAGAAAGAGGGGGAAATGAAACTATGAAACTTTTCGTCTCAAGCTAAAGAGTAAAGTTGGCTGCTAATTCTCAAATATATATTTTTTTTATAGGCTAACAAAATACAATACTAATTGTAGTCCTATTTGCTAGAGGAAGGCTAAATCTAGAACCCTTTTTCATCAAGCCTAAGCTCATAGTTCCACAGATATGCTTAAAAATTCGTTGAATATGAGCTAAGGTTTGTCACATTTTAACACTTTTTTTTTTCTATTAATAAAACTCAAACTATTGTTTTAGTTATATTCATTTTAATTTGCAGTAAGGCAAAATATGAAATTAGTATTACAAGGAACGTCCTTGGTAAAACGACAATTGATTGATTGTTACACTTCTTTTGTCAATTAAACGATATAAGCTATGAATATAAGGAATTAGTTTACTAAAAGAGAAATTGTTAGACGCTGGTGAGTGTATAAAAGAATCTGTACTGCAACCTAAGATTGGAACGGCCTTTTATAGAAAAAAAAAACAAAGAAAAAAAAACAAAAAAAACACCCAGCCCCCAACTGTTAATTAATCACTGTGAAAGAGGAGACTAAAATTTCAATAATTATACATTATAAATAGAATTTAAAACCATAAGCTTAGTAAGTAGAGACATCCAACCGACAGAACTAAGGTGTCCGACGAAGAGCAAAACCTATTTTAACCGGAAGGAACAGGAATAATAACGAAACCAATATTATTTTCGGAGGATTATAATAATTCATATTATAAAGCTCGATACCGACCCACACAGACCTCGCAGCTGCAATCTGTTGGCGAAGATAGTGCCAACTTCTTCGTGTAGAGGGTGTCCTGTGTTAAGCACAACAAAACATACGGCCGTTAATATCAGTTTTATAGGCCTCAGCTGCTACCTTTTTCATTCAAGTGGCTCCTCATTTGTCCTCAGGAGGGTTGAGTTGACTCCGTTTCAGACCCACTGCTTCACGCGCAGAAACATCCTGAACGCGCCAGAACGCTATTTTGTCAGGAGTCTTAATTAGATTACACTGATAATATGTTCTAAATTATTCATAACGTAATACACAGTTTTAAACAGATTTTAAAACTTTCACTGACGGATTTTCAGGATAATCACAACATTATGGCAATACATTTTTATTTTTCAAGAATGAATTGATTCTTTTGTTAGTCTTAGGGATATATTATTATTATCACCGCGTCTTACTACCCGTTCGGGTTATACGCACTTACGCTAATGTGTAATGGTAGGGTGATTGTGAGATGAAATGGAGGACCTACAATTTAACGTGGGATCCGAACCACGGTGGAGGCCTGGCATTCCTCACATTCACAAGTTGTGATTAATACACATCTTGTCAGAGGTGAAGGAAACGTTTGGCCATCAGATAGATCTGTGTCGGGACCGAGGTTTGAGCCCCGGACTCCCAGCACAGAAGTCCGACACCTTACCCCTAGACCGCCAGGTCACCTGATATAGAAAAGGCTTTGATAATTCACTAATATCGATATTATTCTTTCAATAGACTACTTTTGTTTCAATAATTTCACTTAATATCGGATAAGTATCAAAAGAAACCATCACTTGGTTTTATTTATTTGAGGCTTTTTTTCCGTGCACTTTCTGAACCGACTGATTATATCAGCATACAAGAATGTTTATAAGTGGGCGCGAAAGGATCTACCAATTTGTACAGAAAAGATATTTTCAGATACCTTCACCAGTGTTCTTTTACATGCCACAATCGATATGGGACCGACGGCTTTACTTACCCTCTGAAGGAAGTTGTGCTACGGATTTTTATCGCTCGAGAAAAATCTGTTGACCCCTGCTGGGTTTGAACTTGGAACCCACGATTTTTGGTTATAACTTATGTATTTGTCTTGGTAATGAATTATATTTTTAAATCCACAATCTAGTTCGTGCAGCTTCGTCTGGATATGTGTTAGACACATAGCTAGGCCCGATATTACAATGATTAAAAATACGGGAAAAGAGAATTTCAAAGTTAAGTTAATTGTTAGTAAATAAAACAAATCTAAGGATAAGTTACAGAGAAAAAAAACATTTTCGTAGGCCTATAAACACATAAAAACATTATATTAGGATTAAATTCCCTATTTATTCCTTCAATACCGATACCAGCTTATTTTGATAATTTTATTACGAAACGAGTATGGCTTCGATAAATGTATTTCGATGTCACATCTCAACTAATAACGCTATCTGATCCTACCAAGTGGCTGATATACCCATTCTAAAGAGCGAGAGCTTGTTAGACTCACAGTGGTTCCATTTTAATCCCATCATTAACCAAGGCAGCACACTGAACTCAACCTAACATTGAAAGCGATTAACTCGAATGTCACTGTCCCTTTATCTGCCTCGCATCCGCTATATCCACCCTTTCCCCCCTCTCAAAATCCCCTTGTCTCTAGCCTGTGGTACGATGACAGCGTTCTACAGTCCCGCGCCACCACACTTCTTTTTAATGCCCCTGGATTTATGGTTTGTTTATATCTTGTCAACATGGCGGTCCTTTCGCATGGGGAGGGCTGATTTATGGGCGGAGCGTGTACTGCAGTGTGAAGAAACAGCTGATGAGACAGGCAGTACTATCTGTTGGCAAACTTACGAAGCTAGAGTAAGAGTACTCTAGCGTTGATATAAAGAAGTGTTAGAGGTCGGCTACGCTGGTTCCACCAGCAAAGCTGTTGGCTAGTTTTTATTAAATCATGTGGAGCATGTGGTTTCCCGAGGCTGTAAAAAATTGGAGGTCCCTGCATTAAACAAATATTTTTTCTTTTCAATGTTTCTACATTATTTTTTTCTTTACAAAATTAAGTGTAAAGTTTAATGTTAAATATATTATTTAAATAAGAAAATATTGTCAACACAATAAATGTGATTAATTCAAAATCAAAGTTAGCCATCAGTGGCTAATATTTTGTCAAAATTAAATACAATTTCATATTGGAAGTTAGATTTCTTTGGAAGATTTTACCATGATTGAAATCTATATAGCCAAAAGAAAAATATTTGTTATTGCTACAGTTTGTGGAGGCCCTGATTTGTGGAAGTCCTGGGGCGTTATCCACTGTCACCCTCCCTTAAAGTTGGGCCGCTTAACATGGAAGAATAATTAATACCTGGGACTCAAAACTACTCAATTAATAAAATAAATTTAACTAAAGAAATGATATCCCAACCAAGGACTACTAATATTTATATTTTCATAATTTCGTTGCTTTCATTTCATTATTCCTTTTATATAAAATTCAACGTAAGTGGCACAGCTGAGTAAAGCAATATTGTGGAGTGAAAACTGGTATTTTAGTTTGATCTAAAACAAATTATAATATTATTTCACTTGCATTTCAATTATATCTGCGCCTATTATATAGATTGTATACATTTATATATTATGCAGTGGCTATGGCATATAAGTTAAGTCATACAAAATGAAAAACTACTAACTATTAAATTATTAATTTTTATATTCTAGACATTGCGTAAAACAATAATTTTTTTAAAGCTAGTGTATTTGTACAGAAGACAGAAATAAATAATGCGGTCAATATCACAACAGTTTTGCCATGCATTTTACTACCCATCTGGGCAATGCGCATTTAATTACGCGTATAAGATTAGGATGACAAAGGAAGAATTTAGAGGAAATTTAAGTTGTACCTGTTTTTTTGGTGGTATAGCTTGAAGTCTAGACTCATTCCACGACATCCCTGTGACCAGTAAACCCGAAAAAATTAACATTATAAAGTCCGTGTGGCCACCGATACAATTCTCTGGGAATTATTGAAATAATATAAAGTACCAACTAAAAGTCAAGAGATGCTTTATTTTCAAAGATCTTTATTTAACCGTATGTATAAATATAAAAATAAATCTACAATAATAACGATAAAAACATTTGATCACACACTAATACTCTTCTTGCTGTAAAAATGATTATTTTAATCAAATATATACCTATTTTCATTTACAGCACTTTTCATTAGCCATCCGGATTACACACCCACGTACTAATTACACTAATGTGTCAAGGATGAGGAATTTTGAATTTATAGGAAGTGTACTCGCATTTGTGTGGAGGGAGAGTGGAAAACCATTTTGGGAAAACCACACTCAGTACACTCGACCGGAATATAGCCCCAATCTCCCCTTCATCGGCAGTCTAGTCTGTTTCGAGAGTGACGCCTTAGACCATACGGCCACCAAAGCTGGCCAATTACAATTACTTGCCAATATTTGATACTTTATCTATGTAGTTGGTTGTTATTTCACTAGTCTAGAAGAGACCTGGTTCAGTCCCAAGTGATGTTGAATGAAATATGTATTAGTTATTTATACTCAAACTCAACCTGCTATCCAAATCATAAATACATATATATTAGAACTGGGTACGAGTTCTAGGCCTAGGCTAATTTAGTATGTAAATCATGTTTTATGTTGTGATAGTATGTGTATTCTATAATGTGCATGCTAACTACTCTAAAAATAATAATTAATAAATAATAGTAAAACGGCGACCTGGCGGTCTAGGGGTAAGGTGTCGGACTTCTGTGCTGGGTTCAATCCTTGGTCCCAGCACAGATTTATCTGATTGCCAAACCCTTCCTTCACCTCTGACAAGACGTGTATTAATCACAACTTGTGAACGTGGGGAATACCAGGCCTCTACCATGGTTAGGATTCCACGTTAAACTGTAGGTCCTCCATTTCATCTCACAATCACCCTACCATCACACATTAGTGTAAGTGCGTATAACCCGAACGGGTAGTAAGACGCGGTGCTAATAATAATAATAATAATAATAATAAACCATCTTTAGTGGTCAAATGGTCTAGGTCATCCTTCTTGCAATACATTGGACTGCCAGTTATGTGGATATTTGGGTTCGAATCTCGATCAGGTGCACTGATGGTGTATATTCCTAAATAGGTTTGCCTTTATCCCTTAACGCAAATCTAGGTACACTTTCTCTAAATTCAACCCCGAAACTTTGATCATCCCCAACATGTAAGCGTAATAATTAGTACATATGCACACAGCCCGAACGAGCACTAAGACTTGGTGCTAAGAAAAATTGGGGTTAAATGCTTGTGCTTGATTTGTTTACTATTGCATATTTATTCTTTTATAAAATTTATCGTAATCTTATGTTAGTTAATATAGCACCGTGTATTACTACCCGTACGCTTAAGTAACAA
This sequence comes from Timema bartmani, assembly GCA_902151455.1. Taxonomy (NCBI): domain Eukaryota; kingdom Metazoa; phylum Arthropoda; class Insecta; order Phasmatodea; family Timematidae; genus Timema; species Timema bartmani. The sequence continues at coordinate 120,676 of CABFWB010000027.1, forward strand.
TCACGCTAGTAGGTTAATAATTCGGAAGGATGAATTTAGAAGAAGTTAACCTGCATATGCATGGAGGGAGGGTGGAAAACCATTAGGAAAAACCACCCCAGTACACCCAACCAAGATTAGAACCTCGAACTCCCCACCTTCAGCAGTTTAGCTCAACACGAAACCAGCACGTTAGTTAACTACGCCACCGATGTGGGTTAATCCTATATTACACTCCTTAATTCCACTCTTCCACAATAAGTTAAAAATAGAGAGCAAAGATATAGCTAAGGAGCTACGAATGTAAAATTAATTGTAATATTACGGCATTATAAATAAAATGCAGCTTTAAATTTTGGTTTAGGATAGTTGAAATCTTATTAAACCTATTTTCATGTCGAAATATAATACCTTTCTCCCCCTTTCTTAATTTAGTGGAAAGTGGGGGGTGAGATAGGGGGGCTACGTAAGATAGGCGAGGAAAGCAGTGATGCGGAAGGTAAGAATGAAAGCACGATAAGATTCCAAAGAGAGAAAGAAGAGGGTGGGTAGAATGGAAATCAGAAAAAAATGAAAGTCTAAAAAAGAAAACAAAACGTTGCCTGGCAGCGAAAAAGGGAAAGGGGAGGTTGTTATCAGTATTGGAAAGTTGGGATGGAGGGGGGACTCTTTTTGAGAGTTTCGTGACTGCTTAGACTGTGCAACCAGTTTAAAAAAAAACTGCATGATAAACCAGTGCACACTTCCTCATTCCTTTAAAGGAGTTTTTATTCGAAAACTTGTGTACTTTTGTTAATTATCATGTACAACACTCCTAAAATATTAATTTTGAACAAAATTATTCAAACTATTTTCAAACCTTTTCGATTTATATTTTTATAAAAAGTCTGAATGTTAAATGATATTTTCTTTCCGAAAAACAAGTACACAGAGAGCTATTTTTAATTTGAAACTCTTCTTAAATAGATAATTTAATGTTTTTTTATCTAATTTTTAAAAATCAGTCATCAGTAAACTACACTTAATTTGAGATCTAGATCTCTTCTAGGTCTGACCATCTTACATCTAAATATAGAGTATGCACGTAATTCATTAAACCGCTTCGTCTGTAGCCTTAGGTACAGTCACACACGTAGACAGACAGACAGACAGACAGACAGACAGACAGACAGAGGTACATATATAATTGTAAAAGTCGCTGTTAGGAACACATGAAAAGTCAAGTTTTTTTCTTATTGCGATAATTTATATATTTGAGAAATCCAAAAACTATTCTAAGCAATATCAAAACATTCACATTTTGTTTGCGCTAAAAATTAAAAACAAAATTAAATCTTATCTAAAATGTAATTAAAAATTACTACAGAGCTTGATTATGAATGGGCCTACAAATAAAATTAAATATTACATCACTACATAATTAATTTATAAACTGTTGTTAGGCTTCTATTAAAGATATATTAGTTGATATTAAGTCAACCTTTAGTATAATTATTAGTAATTAAAATTAACTTGAGTCAGGATGCCTTCAACGATAATAATCATGGTTGAGACCTAAAACGTAAAATTAAAGCCACAAATTGAAAAAAAAATATTTATCTTATAGTCCCATCTTTCAAATATGAATATGTACAGTCCAAAGTTCATTGGAAAGAACTTGTGGAAAATTTAAAAATATTTGTTTGTGGCCAACAGTTAAAATTTCTTTACTATTAGTGTTATTTTATAGTTATTGATAGTAGCTAATGCTATCACATGACTTGTATGGATATGTGAGGTTGGATCCAGTAACTTTTTCTACTTTTTCTAGCTGTTATATAGGGTCCTTCCTATGAAGATTGGATTGCACCCTGTACCCAGTCAACGACAAAGATGAAAGAGAGGGAGAAGAACATACTATAGTATTATAGTTTGTGCCCATGGTTAGATGGTTATAGTGCTCATCCACATGTCTAGTGGACCCTAGTTCAATTCGAGGTAGTGCTGACAAATATATTTATTCCTACCAAATATATACGATGGAGCGTTTCTGTGATCTAGTGTTCACAGCTCCTGGCTACAGAACCAAAGGTCCCTGGTTCGATCCTCAGCGCTTTCAGATTTTCTGTAGAGCAGTGGTTCTGAAACAGAGTTAACTGAAGACAAACGAGCAGCTACTTGAATAAAAAAAGTAGCAGTTCTGGTCTAGAAAATGGAGATTAACGACACACTCTATCGCAGAGGTAGACACTGTATTCGACAACAGATGGCGGCCGCTCGGTTGATATGGCTCAAATGTGGCCTAAAGCCATTAATATACTCTTTTTTTTAAATGATTTCATCTTGTGATTCAAGCCCTGAGGGGGCTACTCGTATAAATGGATGAGTGATTGAAGGATAGACTCTGATAAAGATGGAATGGGAATACAGCGATGAAAATATAGGCGTAAGATTTGCATTAACATTTTGAATAACTTAATTTTTAATTTCTCTTGACACCTCAGAGAGAAAGTATTGTAATCGTAAAAAAAAATAAAAAAATTAACTCGAGATTTTAATAGACCTTTCATGACCCTCTAAACAAAAACAAGTGATTTTCGCAATGCCGTCTGCTTGTCTGTCTGTAACTTGGCCTAGAGCCAAAACTATTTTACCAATTGAGCTAAAACTTGGTATCTGAGGTATTCATAAGGTTCCTTTCGAGGGGTTTTTGGAATTAGATATCTAACCCTAAGTTTAAGGGTAGTTTACTGAAAGATAAAAAGAAAAAAAAATTGATTTTCTCCTAATTTTCTTTAATGATTTTAATTAAATATTATTTAAAAAAAACTGTTTACCATTATAAACAAGGTGGAAAGTATCATTCTCTAATGAAAATTACTGAAGGTAATTTACATTGAGGAAATTTTCCTATTTTCATCATTTCTCCGCAACTTTTTGAGATACGAAATAACTTATTATAAAATTGTAGTACTATTAAAGATAAAAATCTTTTATTTGAGTATATTTTTATAAAACCAATAATTTCTTATCTATAAGCATATATACATGATTATAGCTTATATAAATATATATATATATATATTTATACACACCTTTTAATCAAAATAAATTTGATTCTTTTCTTTTTGGTGGAAAATATATTTATCTTTTTTCAATTTTTCCTAAACAGTGTTCCTAGTGCCTTAGAGTAAATAAGTAAGAAGCAGTGTATATTATTTCATTTATGATCTTTGGTGTAGTGTTTCTACAACAATGTATAGGCCTATTATTTCATTTCACAAATTTTACGAGTTTTTAGTGAATGTATATTTTAGGATAAAAGTGGAAGATGGTTTGTGAGGTGAACCATACCATTTATTTAAAATATATTACAGAGTGTCCAAAAATCATCTTCACAACTTTGATACCGACTAACTAAAACACATTGATTTATCTGTGTTTATATTTCCTTGATTAATAATTCTAAGTCGTTTTATTATTAAAGTAGCGTATTCTACAAACATTAAATATAACAACCATTAGTGATTCGCAAAGCATCCAGGTGATAATCCAAATGCTGCCATTGTAAATAGTATGTTCGCACATCCTGTAGAATATGAATGTTGTCAAATATCTTAGCTCATTCTGTAGGATGCACGCTTACTGATCTAAGGCAGTCAGATTCGATCTCCGGCTAGGACACAGACAAACAATATATCCAAACACTCAACTTCCGGGTTAAAATGGTTGCCCTCCCTTTTAGCAGCTTCAGTCCTTCAACACTAGGATCGCTGTGGTTAGTCCTATCATCACCCAGCAGTGACACTAGCGAAGCCCAGTGTTAAGGAACTCAAGCTGGCAAAAGGAGCGTAGAAAAACTCCCGTAAGGTTGAGAGTCTGTTTCTTACATGTCTGTGGGATAGGCATAATTAACTATAAATATCAAACTAAAGATTAGAATATTTGAACTTGACCCAAGAATCACGGCTTTGAACCCCTGCTTGGAGCATTAGGAATGTTTTATTTCCCATTAAGTTTCCCATCGTCTCTTAAGACTAATGCCATTATAGTTATTTAGGGTGACCTGGCGGTCTAGGGGTAAGGTGTCAGACTTCTGTTCTGGGCGTCCGGGGCTCAATCCTTGGTCCCGGCACAGATTTATCTGATTGCCAAACCCTTCCTTCACCTCTGACAAGACGTGTATTAATCACAACTTGTGAATGTGTGGAATGCCAGGCCTCCACCGTGGTTCGGATCCCACGTTAAGCTGTAGGTCCTCCATTTCATCTCACAATCACTCTACCATTACACATTAGCATAGGTGCGTAGAACCCGAACGGGTAGTAAGATGCGGTGATAGTAATAATTTAGTTATTTAAAATTAGTTCTTCTGCTGAGTTAGTGCATGCAATTTTAGGATATACTGAACGACCATAAAAAAAAATCTCCATGGCATAAGTCCGCAAGAGAGCTATCACAACTGAGTGGCCGCCGCTGTTAACGATTATAGTGTCAACATTTGCGGATAGATGATGTCAAGCTGCCAGAACAAGTCGTCTAGCCGTTAAGATCAAGTTTCTAGACCAGAGTTTTTACTTATTTATTATTATTTTTTTTTAGCACCGCCCCCTATTAACCGTTCGGATTATATGCCTATGTACTAATTACGCTAATGGTTTTAGGAATGAGAAAGTTTATATTAAAAGGAAGTGTACCCGCATTTGCGTGGAGAGAGATATAGTAGAAAACTATTTTGGAAAAAACTATCCTCAGTACACCCGACCAAGATTCGAACCTCGATCAACACGTCATCGGTGGTCTAGTATACTGTGAAAGAGCGCGTTAGACCATGCGGCCACCGAAGTGGAGTTTAATCCCATTCCAGATCTACCTCTTCACACAAAAATTCTGAAAGCACCGGGGATCGAGCCCAGGACCTCTGGATCTGTAGCCAGGAAATTTGACCACTAAACCAAGTAACACGTACTGAAAAGAATATATATATATATATATACTTTTTTTAAGCGTTACGCGTCTTACAGCCTTTCGAGTTGTCCAAAACCTTGTCTATACTAATTTTAAAAAAGGTATAAGGTGAATTTTTAACGAAATACATCCGCAATTTTCTGTGAAGAGAGCGGTGAAATAGAAAGGGTCTGATATCCAAAATTCTGAACTGGGTCAATCCACCCATGGATAGGAATGTTCATGTTCATGCTAAATTTTATGCTAACATCCCTATAAATGTAGATTCACATTAAAGTGATAGAATAATTGAAATAAAGTTTGTTACAAAGTAAATCTTTCAGGCAAAATGTAATAAAATATAAGTTTTTAATGTGAAATGCTATTAGATTGCATACATAATAGATACATATACTCATTAAAATATATTAAAATGTTATACAGCCATTTCATACCTCATCATACTGAAACGCTCTTAATTTGTCATAAGGTATACCTATTTATCAGTCCCTTTCTTCTTCCTTTTAGTTTCTCTTAACTGCCCATTTACGTCCTATTCTCATTTTCCCTTTTAAATTATGGCTTTAAATTTCTATATTTTCCTGTTTTTCAATTTTGCACTTTCTTTCTCTCTCACCTACTCGCTATAACTCTCATTCGCTCTCCCTTGCTTTCATATACTCTACCCCTCTCTGTAAATCTGATGTTTCCAAATAGCGCCAGGAGATAGCGTGCGTATGCAACTTGCTAGCTCTTCCAGAACTACAGGTTGCGTATACTAGATGTTGGAGGGTTATGTTGCATTTGACTCAGCGATGATTTTTTAACTAATTTAGAGGATTGATTATAGATGCAAATGTATATTCAAATATCCCATGACATTAAATTTAAATTATACTTAGAAACAACTCGAAACAATAATTTACAATCATATTGAAAATAAAAAGTGACTAATGGTGAACTTATTATTTGTTATTAATAAAATTAGGTGAAAATATTTTTGGCAACGCATCTTACTACGCGTTCGGATTATACACCTATGTACTAGTTACGCTAATGGTTTTAGGCATGAGGAAGGTTGTGTTGTATTTAGAGAAAGTGTACCCACATTCGCGTGGAAGGAGAGTGTAAAATCATGTTGGAAAAACCACCATCAGTACACCCGACCGAGATTCGAACCTAGATCTGATCACCGTCGGCAGTATAGTCCACTGCGAGGTTAGAACCCAGGACCATGCGGACACCGAATTGGGTGAAAATTCAGTTAAAATTTAAAACTAATATAAATGCATTTGCAATATGAAGGTGTTTGTTTATTTAATTTATATTTCGATCTAGAAATAATGATGGATCTTAGTGTTTATGTACTCCCAAAATTAAAAAAATATTTTTTTTAAGAATTATGTTTGTCTTTCTTTCCCTCTAGTTGTACCTAGGGATGCAGCTGGAATGGTTTTATGGATTTATTATTAAAATTTAATATTTATATGTCATATGGTTACACCTCCAAGTGGAATATAGATGTAAATTCAATTAAAGGTGGTTTATTGGTTTGTGACTTTTTAATATTCAAAATATTTCAAATATGGCTCTACTGATGTAAATCAAAATTGATTCATGGGGAGTGTTTTACATGATAAATAACACTGCCTTACTGATTTTTCGTAATATATATATATATTTCAGGATGGTTTAAAAATAGCCGATTTTAGAAAGTTTTCTTCAAATTGTTTTTAAATGGGCATAGCGATTTTGTTTAAAATAGGTGTTTGGAGAAGGTTTTACATGCTATATATTATCACACCGGATTTTCTATATACAAATTAAGGTTAGCTTAATGCTGACTAATTTTTTATTTTTTTATTTACAAATTGTTCCAACAGTTTTCCTCAACATTTATATCTGAAAGGTCAACCTAGGTGGTCTTGGGGTAAAATGTTCACATAAAGACCCGATGGGTTCAAACCCATTTGGGGTCGGATTTTTCTTAAACAATAAAAATCTGTAGCACAACTTCTTTCGGAGGGGAAGTAAGGCAGTTGATCCCATGTAATGTCGATTGTGGCATGTAACAGAACCTTGGGAAGTATGTGAAAATACCTTTCCCAGAAAAATTGGTAGTTCCTTTCACTCCTGCTCATAGAAATCCTCGTGTGCTGATATAATCAGTAGAAAGTGCACGTTAAAAACCCCCCAAAAAATTAATTTATATAATTATATATGAAGGTTATTTAGGTAGGATTTACAGAGCTATCTATGAACATTAATGGTTCCTAGCTATAATAGACTATATGAGAAAGTATATTCCCTTCGTTAACCCTGTAATGTTGGAATTTTACCTTGTATGGTTCCACTGTGGTGTAGATTAGAATATAGAGCCGTATTGTAATCTATCAACGTAAGACTGCTGCAATTCAGGTTAAATCGTGTGTATTATTGTTTCGTAAAACTTATTTTATCCATAAAAAAAATTTCACTTTCGATAAATGAGTCAAAAATGTTCTGAATTCTTCCTCTTCTTAAGTCAACAACCCAGATGTTGAGTTGATGTGATTTATAATTTATATCCACCCGAAACTAGGCCAATTGGTTGGTGCACTAAGAGAGTCCACACCAAATTTCTATGAGCGAGCACAAAAGACCCTATCAAATTTGCCGTTAATGGTCTTTCCAGGGTTATTTTATATGCCGCAATCGACATGGGACGAACTGATTTGTTTCCCCTCCGAAATAAATTGTGCTACAGATTTGTATCGCTCAAGAAAAATTCTCTAACCTCGGTTAGGTTTGAACCCACGAGCATCGGGTCCTGAGACAAGGACTTTACCCCAAGAGCACCAAGTTTGACGTAATTAGATTATAAGGTAACATATTTATCAGAAGTATTCGGTACGTATTAAAGGTGTAGAGGTCACCCACGTAAGTAGACTCGTTTGCGTGTTGATCGAGCGTGCGTCACAAACAATTACTTGAACTGCAATAGTTCGTGGGAGCTGCCGCTAGAATTCAGCACCTGGCAACCAAACATATCTATTGTGAATAAGAGGGAGGAAAAAACAAATAGAAAGAAAAAAGGAGCTATCGATCTTCTTCCTTGTCATCTACGGAGAATTTTTTTTTTTTACCTTTACTTTTATTTATTTCCCTTTCCTTCTACAACAAACAACGAAACAAAACGGACAGAAAGTTGAAAACCACTCGAGAAATATGTCGTACAATAGGCCAGGTCAAGGAAAGAATGACATGTCTACTGGTGGACTGTTGAAGACGGATCACTTACTCGCGTGAAGGGAAGATGGCTTCGTTACCGGGTTCTGCGTTCTTCCTCATCAAGTGCGAGCATGCGCTATACAGAAGCTCTCTTTGGAGAGAGTTTTCCGTTTGGAAACCATTCTGTGTGTGTGTGTAACGGAGAATTTTTTTTTTTTACCTTTACTTTTATTTATTTCCCTTTCCTTCTACAACAAACAACGAAACAAAACGGACAGAAAGTTGAAAACCACTCGAGAAATATGTCGTACAATAGGCCAGGTCAAGGAAAGAATGACATGTCTACTGGTGGACTGTTGAAGACGGATCACTTACTCGCGTGAAGGGAAGATGGCTTCGTTACCGGGTTCTGCGTTCTTCCTCATCAAGTGCGAGCATGCGCTATACAGAAGCTCTCTTTGGAGAGAGTTTTCCGTTTGGAAACCATTCTGTGTGTGTGTGTCTTCTTCCTTTCATTTCATAAAAACATTTTATTTTTTTCTTCTCAGAATTTTACAAAAGAAGAAATCAAAGAAAATGCCAGAATAGAAGGCGAATCTCTAACGAAAAAAGAAGAAAGCAAGTAGAGAAAAGATTTTTTTTTAGAACCGCGTATTACTACCCCTTCGGGTTATACGCTTATGAACAAACTACGATAGTGGTTTTATATATTATGATGGTTTTATATTTTGAGGAAGTTTATCCACATTTGCGTGGAGAGAGAGTGGAAAAACCACACTCGTTAACCCAGCCGAGACTAGAATTTTTATCTCTCCATCATCGATTGTCTAGTATGTTGCGAGAGTAGTGCGTTAGACCATGCGGCCACCGAAGCGGGTAAGAAGAGATTAAAGACTAAGTTTATTTAACTAACAAAATAAATATATTTTTAAGTAATTTTATTTTAAAACAAAATCATGTTGTAAACAAGTATTACTAAGCTTTACAAACAACTAATAACTGTTATACACAATTTTTGTTTCCTGATGTATGATACACGACTTCGATGTGCTTTTTATTGCTGATAGCAAATTTAAAAAGAAAATTTTGCTGTCACCCACAGATTTTTAAAAAATCAATCAGAAAACTGTTTTTAAGAATGTATATCACAAGCGTTTAAAGATATTGTCTTATTTATTCATTCCTGTTAATTTTATTTGAATTCTCTATTATTTAATTTATAATTCTTCCAAACTAAATTAAAACATAAAATGTAACACTTATTTATTATTTTTTTACTGTATTTTCATGTCAAAGAACAAAAAATAGTTACTTATTTTATATACCTAGGGCTGATGCTTTTAGGTAAAGAGTCAGATAAAAGCTATTTTAAAGAAACTTAGCAGGAATCCAATGGTCTTAAACGTATTCAAACAAGTAACTTTTCAAGTGATTCAGTGAAGTGTTCATTAGTTATATGAAACTAATTATACAACATGCTACTTACTGTCAAGATTTGGAAAATATTTGTCACAGACTTTTTCCTTCGGCCTTTGCAATAAAAATATTTCCTAGAATTGCTTAATGCCTTTAATTGCTGTGCCCATCCACCAACTTTTAGTGGCCTTACTAAAACAGTTCAGTGTGCTTACATTAGTGGCTGAGTGAGTCCTGTTCTTCACTATGCATCGAAAGTATGAAAATGATGTAAATAGTTTTTGTTACGTGTGTGGTGACTATACTATAAAATCTAATCTCAAGACTATAACACCATTGATTAAGAAAGAATATGAACTCTACTTTGGGTGCAAAATATGTGACCAGGATAAACCTTGGGCTCCTCACATTGTACGTTGCAATTGTGTAGTGTATTTCATTGTCCCAATGGTCTGACGAGAGCAAAAAGATCATTTGACAGACTTATTTCTGTTTGACGAAGATATCTGGAATTTCCTTGAAATCTAAACATAGTATGTAATATCCATCATTGCCTTCCGCCATCAGACCAGTGTTTCACAGTCAAGACCTGCCAGTTCATAGACCACCTGAAACATGGTCCATTGTTGATGACAACGATGGAGAAGAGCTGATCTCTATGGAACAGGACATAAACGATTAGGACTTTCAGCCCTCTACATCAAATAAAACACATCTTATCTCACAGGGTGAGCTTAACGACTTAGTAAGGGACTTGAACTTATCTAAGAGTCAAACTGAATTGTTGTGATCACGATTACAAGGCTGGAACCTGCTACTGAAGAAAACCAATATTTCAATATTTCGCTACTGGCAAAAAGATATCTCTCAGTATTTTGCTTCAGCTGCTGATTTGGTTTACTGTACAGATATTGATATAGTCATGGCCGCAGTAGGACAAGATCACAATAAATGAGTGGTGACTTTTCATTGATTCATCGAAGCATAGTTTAAGAGCAGTTCTTCTTCACAATGGTAACACACATCCCTCCATACCAATTGCTTATACATTGCACATGAAGGAAACTTATGGAAACAGGAAAAACTTACTTGACAAAATAAATTACAACAAGCACTGTTGAAACATATGTGGTGACTTGAAAGTTATAGCAATCTTGCTAGGCATGCAATTAGGATACATAAAATATTGCTGCTTTATTTGTGAATTAGATAGCCCAGCCAAGAACAAGCATTACTCAGTGAAACATTGGAATAAACGTCAGAAAGTGAGTGACCCCAGGGGGAAAATATGTTGTACATGATCCTTTAGTTGATGCCATAAAAGTAATATTACCACCACTTCATATAAAACTTGGTTTAGTAAAAAGCATGGTCAAGGTCATGAAGAAGGATGGTCCTGTTGTTTTTTTATATCTGCAGCAAAAATTCCCCCGTTTGAGTGAGGGAAAGATAATAAAGAAGGGATTTTGGTTGGTCCACCGATAAGGAAATTTACCACGGATAAAACTTTTGATTCTTCTCTGAATAAAGTTGAACTAGCAGCTTGGACAGCATTCAAAGATGTATCCAGCAATTTTTTTGGAAAAACAATAAAGCAGACAACTACCAGAAAATTGTGGGGAAACTGCTTCAGTCATGTGAAACGATGGGATGTAATATGTCACTTAAGATTCACTTTTTACACTCGCGTTTGGATTTTTTCCCAAAAAATCTTGGTGAATTTAGTGATGAACAAGGAGAGCGTTTTCACCAAGATATTGCTGTCATGGAAAAACGGTACCAAGGAAAGTGGAGTATTAATATTATGGCAGATTACTACTGGAGTATTATTAGGGAGATGCCTGAGACTATTTACAAATGGAAGTCATCGGCTAAATTTTTTTAAAAATTCATAATTATTATAAAGCAATATTTATTTCATATGTAAATAAAATGTAAGTTTTTTGAATTACATATTTATTTTAAGCTGAGGGTGATAGAACTATTCTGAAAACATATCCATAAACTGCATAAAAACACAGTTCAAAATGATGTATCACACATAAGGAAACCATTTTATTATAAAAAAATTGTATTTCAATGTAATGTTTTTCTTTTATTTTCGTATATAACCACCCGCATTAGTGATATTACCATCCAAGGTGTCAGTCTCACCATATACTAGGTTTCTGGTGGTGGAGACTTCGAGGTTTGAATATTAGTTAGGTCCAAATTTCATTTATTAGGCCTATTTTTGTTAAATTCCCTTTTCAAGTTATTGCGTCTGCATTTCCTTAAAATACTTCCTTTTTTTCTTATTCCTTAGCTCAAGCCTATGATGACCATAGTAATGATTTTAAAATATTTGATGTTTGTACTATATATCCCTATTTTATTTTATTTCTGAATTCAAAGTGATACACAACAGATCATTAATTACCCCTTGAAACGTAAAGAACGCCCAATATCAGAATTATATTTTTTTTTTTGCCTTCAATAGGAAATAATCTTGGAACTGATCACCATGAATATGAACTATTAACTTATTCACTATAGTATGAACCTTGTATTCGACAGTTCACAAAGTTATTAAATCTGACTTCATTTATGTATATGCCAAGCCATAATATTAATATATTTAGTTACAATTTTTTACTTTATCGCAACCCTTCGGCCAGAAAAGTATTGTGACAGTCCAAAAATTTTCATTTGAGATTTTGATGGATGTCAACGTTTCATGACCCCCTTAAACCAAAATAGTGTTTTTTGCAATAAGTTATCTTTTCTCTGTTACTGGGACTCCCCAAAACCATTCTACCAATCAAGATAAAACTTGGTATATAGTGTTTTCATAATATTCCCCGAGGAATTTTTGGTATAATTGCGAACCTTAAAATTAAGGATAGTTTACTTAAAGGTGAAATAAGATAAAATTGATTGCCCCAAGTTCGACTGAAATGAATTTTTTCACCCCATTTTAATGCCCGTTTAGGTTATACACCTATGCACTAATTATGTTAATGGCTTAGGGATTAGGAAGGTTATATTTAGAGGAAGTGTAACAACATTTGCGTGGAGGGAGATTGAAAAACCATTTAGGAAAAAACCAACCACACTCAGTATTCCCGACAAGTATTTGAACCCCAAAATTTCCGTCAATGGCAGTCAGGTCTAGCATGAGAGTGGAGCCTTAGACCATGCGGCCACCGAAGCAGGTAATTTCAAAGTTGTAGGACTTTTAAATACAAACAAATTTCAGGGGCTGATTTTGCCGAGAATAATCTATCATAAGGGGAGCTAACGTCTAAGTATATCCAAAGGAGGCATATTTATTTCAAGGTGGGAGACGGGGGTAATTTTTATTTCTAGGAAAGGGTTTCTCCCCGGTTCCATTACCACTGCTTTTACTGCTCTCTTTATTACTCAGTGTTTCCAAATATGAAACTTTACTTTTTTGTAAAATCAAAATATTGTGGTTTCTGCTGGTGATTAAAGATTTACTATTTTAGCATTATTGAAGAAATTTTAAAAAAACTGCCTAGCATGTTTCAGATTAAACTTTTCATTTCAAAGGAAACATAATATAACTTATAGGTATTATTTTTATTTAGACATATTTAGGAGATACAATCTTAAAGGTGGCAATTTAAGGAAAGGAAACATGTTTGTTTCTGTTTCACGTCCAAAACTATGGTTATAAAAGGATACAATTATTTTAATAAGTTTACAGAGAAAGGTAATTCATAGAAATTGCACCCACATTAGGGTGAAAAGTGTTTAAGGTTCGACTGGTACTCAAACACGGGCTTGTCAGAGGCCTTCAGACCTTCAATAATGTCAGTGATTTAACGATTAATGTAGAACTCACTAAAAAGTTACATTAAGGTGGGGTGCTAGTGAGCACCAGTTTAGTGCATTAATTGTGCAGTTTTTATAGCATAAACATTTTTTGGCAAAAATATATCAAATATTTCTTCTATAGAAACATAAATTTTAGCTTTCACCACATGCTAGTTTCAAGAGTTCTTGAATATCTCTCATGAGCATAGCGGCATTTGGTGACAAACTTTTTAAATGCAGAGAAAAAGTTGTCACTAAATTCCAGGACACCCTTGACAGATATTAAAGAACTGTTGAGATTGGCATGTGCGGAAAACTAAACTATATGTTTCTATAGAAGAAATATTTGATTTATTTTGGCCAAATAAAGGTTTATGCTATAAAAACTTCGAAAATACTGCCCTAAACTCACGCTCACTAGCACCCCATCTTAATACTCATATAAACTTAAATAAATAAAAAACAGTCAAACTTACACATCTATCTTTAATGTTCGGCTATAAAATAAAGTAAAGTCTGTTCAGCGTAGGAATTGACTTCTAAAAGGCCTTTTTCCCTACCATAAAGCTATTATATAGTAGGATATTGGTAGGAAAAAAGACCTTTCAGAGAGTAATTCCTACCGTGAATGGAGAATATCATTCATTCATAATAGCACCAACACGAAACTAGCACTAAGTATCTTCTAAAGACACTAGAGCGTGCTAGTCAATAGGTTGCTCTCAAACGCTACCTACAGCCTTCCACTGGAACTAGCTTGACATCCCAATACTTGCTAATGCGCATGATCAGGGACGATATGATTTTGTTGGCTATTAATGGCTGGTTCAGACGAGGCACACTAGTATTAATAAATTAGCTCTAGGAGATGAAAGTACCACACTTTTATTTTTGCAGAAAAGTTTTTATTTGCTGGCGAATAGGAGGGGTTAGGGTAGAAATATGTGACGTATGAAATGAAATTGAGGGTGGTAGTGTATACGGGGTGGATTTGAGAGTGGGGGGTGGGGGATATGGTGACACGGCCATGATGGATGAGGTTCAGGGGGGTTGCGAGTTGGAAGGATAGGGGGTGGTGTGGGGGGGTCCAACTCTCTTTGGCGGACACTACCATCAGGTAGGCTACACGAACTTTCCATTCGGTCCAACAAAACATTGACTGCCACGCTGGGTGGAATAGAGACATAGTGTGCTGTTGGGACGCCCATATGAGTGGGGGGAGGGGGGGACCCATGGTTCACTTGGATGTAGATAGATGACAGGTCTCTAGGATTAGCTGATTAGATATGAACCCCGGACATCGATAGTGAAATTTTGTTGTTCAATGTTTTCAGCATCAATTTTTGTGGGTAGATGATTTATAACAACGATGGTTTCTACCGATTTGTTTATATTATTTATGTATAAGAATTATAATAACAAATCTATATATCTTTACTCGGTCACCACCCTCTCTTTCTTTGCCTTGTACATGTGGGCCTTAGAATCTGTCAGGATGTGCTATAGCCGAGGTTAAGGGGGAGGTGAAGGGGTATATTTGTGTGGGTTCGTGATTGATGTTAAACTTGGGTTTTAAATAGGTTTATTAGTACAATTAGAGTATCCCCATGGCTTCTTTGGTGCTGACTGACAGTTCACAGCTTACTTCTGACAGTCAACATTTAGGTATATACCTAAATGTTGACTGTCAGAAGTGACAGCTGCTAAACACATGTTTTTTACAGATCATGGTTCGGTGTAGGGATACATAATTTGGTCTGGTAGCTTTTCATAGCCGTCAGCTGTCCGCTGTGAGCTGTCAGTCAGCACCAAAGAAGCTATGGGGCTACTGTATGTCTATTACAAATGTGATGTTGGTAGACATTTTAGAATGAAAGAACTTAAGAGAACACTTGGAAACTTGTGACAAAACTAAGTGTTGCTAATAATTCCCCTTGGCCTGTCTGACTACTAGGTGATCTCTCTACATGGTGCCCAACCCTGGTACCCTGGGCTCGAGCGGCAGCCCTCAAGATAAGTACTGAGGAACCGGCGTCCTAGTCCGCGTAGTCCCAAATTGGGCAGATTAGCCCCTAGACTTTGGTGTTAGTTAGTCAGCAAGGATGGCTGGTTCTCCTACATTTTAATATGGCCCATGACCTGGTTTCTTACTGAGGAAGGCTGACAACACTTTTGGGGTCGGATCTTCTAGTTTATTTGTTTATAGAATAATCAAAACAACCTGCAGCGCTAGTTTTGTAATTCGCAACTCATAACATACAATATTACAGAAACTAACCTTCCAATTTAAGCCATGCGGTTACAATACATTAAAATTAATTCCAAACCTTCACATAATAAACACACTGACATGGTCTTCTTTTTAAACATCTTTTAAAAAAAATATTTAACAATGCTCTCCATGAGTGTAGAAATTAATTTAATTTAACCTAACATAATAATAAAGTGTTCTAATAATTATGCCACAACCATACAGTCTGTGACTAGTCGTCTACTCGACGTAAATATGTTTGCCGTAATAGAGAAGAGATTGATTTAAAATACTATTCAATAAGTTTATTAAACCATAACAGCAAAACGCTGAAACTTCTATTCAGAATCATAGCGAATAACTTACATATTAAGAAACAAATAGCCGAAGCTGTTATTAATTTAAGAGGAATTCACCATCTAGATATCATATACTGAAGATTGAAAAATTACACCTGGACACGGGAATCGAACCTGGGACCCTGGACACAGGACGAATCCTGGATAGCTCAGTGGTAGAGCATTGGTGTACTAAGCCAAAAGTCCCGGGTTCGATTCCCGTGTCCAGGTGTCATTTTTCAGTTTTCAGAATATGAAACTTACATATTATTTGGTTCTTTACATACTCAAAAAATAGACAAATTAAACCTAATTAGAGTCCATAGACATATAACAAACTACACTTGTGAAACAATACTTTACAAGTCCAACTAATGTCATAGTCTATGGTACTTAAAGAGAGTTCACATGACACGATTGGATAAAAAATATAGCTGTATTTGAATTATTATATAGTCGACATGAATTGTAAAAGGAAGGGCATGGATTTATTTACATAAAGTCACATGACCCGATCAGTTAAAAAATAGAAAATTAAAATGATATACTAAACACTTCAATACACTGAAACTGCCAGAGACACCTAAGAAACAATCAAAATAACTCTAAAAGTATTGGTTTTTCATATAAAACTCCCCTTGGTAAAAGGAAGGGCTTGGAATTACCTACTTAAAAAAAAGTTTACATGTAACGATCGAATAAAATATATAACTGTTCCTGACTCTTCTATAGTTAATATATGATAAAAGTAAGGGCTTGGACTTACTTACATTAAACTAGTTCACATGACCCGATAGAGATTTCAACCGGTATACTGGCAATTTAATATTACGTAATTCCCAGGAACACCTACCAAACAATCAAAATAACTCCAAAAATACCAATCTTTTTATAAAATATTTTATTGTAAAAGGAAGGGCTGGGAATTACCTACTTAAAGAGAGTTTACTTATTACGATCGGATAAAACTTAAGCTGTCACTTGCTCTTTAGACAACATATATGGTAAAAGAAGGGGCTCGGACTTACTTATATAAAAAAAAGTTGACATGATCTGATCAGATAAAAATAATTGTATCTCGTGCACCTCAATTCTACAAAATTACTTGCCACCTCACAAACATTCAAAATAACTCCAAAAATGTCGATTTTTCACTAAAAAAATCCATAATAGGAAGACCTTGGAATTACCTTTTTAAAGATAGTCTACATGTTACGATCGGTACCAAATTTTGGTGTCACTGGCTCTTATGTAGTCATCATATATGGCAAAGAAAAGGTACCAGCTTAATTATATAAAAACCTATACATGACCTGATCAGATAAAAAAAATTTTTTAATTTAAATGGTGTCTCGTGCACTTCAATACTAAAAAATTGCTATCAACCTCACAAACATTCAAAATAACTCTAAAAATATCAATTTTTCATACAAAAATTCCCTAAGTAATAGGAAAGCCTTAAAATTATTTACTTAAAGAGAACTTACATGTTACTATAGGATAAAAACTTTAGCTGTCACTGGCTTTATGTAGTCAACATATATGGTAAAAGGAAGGGCTTTGGTTTACGTACATAAAAAACTTCACTGTAACATTAGCAATGCTAGTTAATGTTACATCAATACTACCCGCCCCAAATAAGCAATACATATAGACATTCTGAAATATCAAAGATTTACAACACCTTACTATGTCTAAAATATGTGCTTTACTCACCTTATAGTCTCAGCCAACAACCATCCCACGACTGGTGCACATCAAATAATTCAAAAAAGAAGACTGACGTTCCTTGGAAAAGTGGGTCATTGCTATATTAGGTGATCAAGGACTACGCTGATTGACCTAGCCGGCCGACCGATGGACCTCACGTGATCTTAAGTGCCAACTCACCAGATTTCCGGTCTACGTGTTTATATGACGTGTATACATGATGACGGTGATTAACAAGAGAACCATACTGCTAGCTCGTGTTCGCAACGTGGCATTATACTTTTAATATGAAGATTTCCCCCCCTTATATCCATCAACTAGACCTATATAGCGCTGGTGCTCAGCTAACATGGTTGACTATTAATTCCGACACAACCACGAGAGATCCTGGCATGGACTTGGAAATAATCGCTTCAGGATAACAAACATAAACTCGTTATATTTTATTAAATATTTAAATATAATCGACCTATAATGGGCTTAGGTGTTTGAGCACCTAGTCAATTATGTGACTAAAATCGTTCAGTGTAGGCGTCAGTAACTCTCACTAGAAGATTTATTTTGGAGAGTAAAATTTGTTTTATGAAACACCTAATGTTTCTTTTTGCTGCTTGTGTGCTAGTCTCTTTGTAAAATTTAGAGTTATTAGTAGGTAGCCACTTTTTGATTCTTTTTCTTTCTTGGAATATTTAGTTTAAATATAAATTTTATTACACTCATGAATACCAATAATTGTTTAAACTTTAAAATTTGATAATGTTTAATTTATAGATAAAATTTTGTAGACGTATTTGGTTTGAATAAATTATAAAAGTAATTTATTTTTGTTGATTTATAAGTTATAATTTTAACCATTCCGATTTGTTTGGTGAGAATCTACCAGTATTCTAATGTAATATTGCTTTTTTTTTCTACTATAATGTTAGATATTAACAAGTTGAAATCTTCTTGATTACTTCAAAGGTGGTGGAAGTAATAGTCCACACATTTTGATCAGAATTGATATCTAAATTAAGTTTAATCTTAAAGTTTATTTGTTTAGTTGAAATTTACAATGGTGATTCAGGCGCTTTGTTAACCGTATAGAAGAGTTATTTAAGCTATTTAATAATATAATAAGGTTTCAAAGGTTTAATGATTTAATCTGTTTATTTAGTCTGAAGTCACAAGGGTGATTCAGCCGCTTTGTTAACCAATTAGAGGAGCTCTTTAAGCTCGTTACTATTATACTAACGATTTTTGATTATTATTGAGTCTATTCCAGACTAATTCATATAAATAAATAATTTATGTTATAACTCTTTTGTTTCAAACGTAATATTCTTCAAAGACTACTATTACTTTGAGATTGTGAAGTATATCCTCAAATGTACTGCACCAGCGCAGTCTCTGCCATATTTAAATGTTTTCCAACACTACCCAGTTTGCCTTGTGAGGCCATGTATTATTTTATTTACCTCTGTTATCTTACTTTGAATAAATAATTCAATATTTTCCTAACCTTGCACATGTTCCTCTTTTTGTTACATTAAATTCCTTATATATTCCGCCCACCATCTTCCCGGCTGTTGTGGCCTCTAGCGGTTAGAGTTGGAGGTGGTGAAAGGTACAGCACAAGACCCGATCAGATAAAAAATAGAAAATTTAAATATTGTCTCTTGAACTTCAATAATACAAAAGTGCCAAAAACACCTCACAAACTATAAAAATAGCTAAAAATATCGATTTTTCATATAAAATTCCCTTATGTAAAATGAAGGGCTTGGAATTACCTACTTTGGATAGTTTAATTGACACGATAAGATAAAAAAATATAGCTGTCCTTTGATTTTTCTATATTCAACATATATGGTAAAAGGAAGAGATTGGACCTACTTACATCAAACAAGTTAACATGACCCGATTAGTTAAAAAATAGAAAATTTGAATGGTATCACTATTTCTTCAATACTACACAATTGTCAGAGACACCTCACAAGCTATCAAAATAACTCTAAAAATATCGATTTTTTTTATATAAAGTTCTCTCAGGTTAAAGGAAGGGCTCAGAATGACCTACCTACGAGCCTTAAGGTGAGTACCCACCTCTGTGTTTAAAAGTAAATACTAAAATGTTTAAATATGTTTCTCTGGTTAAATTTAGCAACAATTTTTTTTATCTCCATCATGGCTGCCTTCAGCCAATTCAAACAAATTAGAATGTTATATATCTATAATTTTACTTTAAACAACTGCAAATTAACAGACCTTAACTAGACTTACTTTCCATCCCACTTTATACAAATTACCTATAATTTAGGTTCAGCAGTCTCAATACCAGCGATTTTCAACCTTTTACATCTCACGAAACACTGAACAAGGCACTAAATTGTCGAGGCACACAATCAGTTTTTAAGGAGTAATCTCATACGCAAAAAAAAAGTATCAAGGCCCTTGGTTCTGTCAAGTGCCAGTCTAAAATCTATTTTGTGGGATGATGGGCGGGAGGGTGAAAGGCTTGGCTTCACAACCAACCAAAATATTCTTCCACGCCAACAATAACAGTTGAATCACGGAAACCTTAAATGGTGCTAGCTTCCGGACAGCTCTTGTGGAAAAAATCATACGTTTGGAAATATCAGTTTTCTCGAGAAAGAATGGAATTTTTATGTCGATATTTTTAACACCCCTTCTAAGATAATGTATCGATGTCTATTAATTGTTACATTTTCTTATTTTTTGTCATGAAGCAAGCAGTTTTCTATTGAAAAATGTCAATGTTATCGATATTTAATCACTGTTAAAATTATAAAGAAGGTGTGTGTATGAAAATTAAAACTTAATCAACATGCTTTTATTCTTGAACAAACCGTTTCCGAAAAGAAAATTTCAAAACAATAGAAATTCTTGAAGATAACCGTTTGTTCCCATGGCTCTACATTTCCACGCCAAATGAAAAGGGTCAATCGCCTTAAGATTACTTTTAAAGGTTCAATAGCTAAAATTCTAACAATTGTACTATTTGAAAAAAAAAGTTTAATATGTTTAAAACAGATTTATTTCTACTCCAATTTTTTTCTTGCTTTTATTAATCTTCTTACAAACTCTCGCAGCACACCGGATGAAAAGGCCCCGTGCAAAGTGCAGACGATATTTGAATTCACGACACAAGTGTGCAAGACGGCCACATTTTTAAGTTCTTGCAGGGTAAATTCAAGCGGCATCATGTTTATCACGATCAAATAATCGAAAATCCTAAAACATAACTCACTGTTTCTCTAATATACTTGGATAGTCACAGTAGTTTTTTTCAGAATTCGTTATAAAAACCTTAAAAGACACGAGGATATTATTAAAATTCCTATATTCCTATTGGTTTGCTTTGAAAAAATTGTTTTCTAATGAAAGAATTATAATGAGGATTTTTCTGCAGACATATTTTCACTATGTATAATAGTTTTTTCCTAATTGAGATAAATGAAATGATCATCATGAACTGAATTTTATTTTGATATAAGATTCATTCCTCCAACACCAATACTTTTCACAGTTTAACATTGTTAACACTGTTACTCTTGTCTGGATTATTATGTTTAAGTTAGGTATAAGATTTCTAATGGCACCACATAATCCTCATCATTATTATCACATCATCTCATCAGGGCGAAGTAACCACACCTACATGGTGCCCCAAACCACAGAAGACGATTACATATCCACTACTGCCAGTTTAAGATAAGAAATGTTTAGCCAACCATACCCAAAAAAACAAAAAAAAACACGAAAAAACCTCCCTCTTTGCTGTCCTCAACAGCTCCAATCCTCATTTACCATCGGCTAACACCCAGAATAAGTGGTATAATCTTAATTTGGTACGCCCTACCCCTCCTTCACGGGAATGTTCTAAGATATGATGAGAATGCTCACAGGAAGATCCAGTTTGAATTACCTCTCCAAAATATCACGCCACTGTATTTGGTTTTTTGTCAACTACATGTGTTTTAGTGTATTTTAGTCTGAAATATATCAAGCTTACACTTGGTGGGCTACTATTACAGTATGGTGCAGCTTATAAGATAGGGCCATACTGTTACATTTCAGGCTTATCTTATAAACTACGCCATAGTAGAAACATTCAAGGTAAGCTTGTTAACTTTCAGGGTTAAAGTCAAGGCCATAGTCATGGGGATGTTTTATAGGTTCAACCCCCACCCCCAAAATTGTATGAACAATATATATATATATGGCTTTATTTATGGTTCAAACAATATAAAAAGAAATATTTCATATTTAGAATTTTTTCTACCCTTTGGCAGTTATGGTGTTATGTTGCCATAAAAAAACACTTTAGAGAGCTTCTAGAGGTGTTTATTAACTACAATTTTACCTGGCCTTGGCCGGTAACGGGGTTATTTTGCCATAAAAAACACTTCAAATAGCTTCTAGAACCGTTTGTCATTTAGAATTTTTTTTCTAGCCTCCGGCAATTGAGGGTTGTGTCCACCAACCTCCCCCTCCCATCCCTGAAATCATTGGCTGGCTAAGGCCCTGGTTAACGTGTACAAGATCATATTTTAAGACCCTTTGAAATTGTAAGTATGTAGACCTACTTTTAATTGGCAAATTTTGGTATTTTAGTTTCAATATAATCGTTTATTTTAGTCAGGAATTGTATTTTAAAAATGTATAGAACACATTAGAATTTGTGTTTATCCACCTCCAAGAATCAATTTAATAATAATTCTAACAATCCGTTAAATTTATAAAACAAACATATTTGCGTTTCATCTCCATCCCATAATGGGATGGAGCTAGGAGAGATTTTGATATATATGTCGTAAACATTTCCCGGGAATACACCAAACTTTGAAACAATGTGACCCCCGTGAATCTAGTCATATTCGGTGCCCTTGTCGTGGCCAAGGTAGAAAGTGGGGGGATTGCTTCGTGCAATACTCCACTCTCCCCCAACGCCCCCTTTAGGCAAGAAACCCCCAGGACGACGATCCATCAAAAGCTAGTGTCAGTGGCCATTAGAACAGTGCTGATGCTGGTGTGGTAGAAGCTCACCTCGCTCTGCAAACACAATACGGCCTAGAAGATGGTGTGAGAAATCTACACTGGATATCGTCTCTGAAGCAACTGCATGGCTACTATTGGGGTAACAACGTTGTCGTTTTCTTGTGGGCGATATTTCATCAATGACGTTGCTTACTTTCTGATTANAAAAAAAAGTTGCCATAAAAACTGCAAAATCACAGGCCTTTTTCTCTCATTCCTTTCCATCCCACCTCAACGTGCAATTTCTGAACCGAATGATTATATCAGCACCCAAAAATTTCTATGAGCGAAAGGGCTTACTAATTTAGCCTTACCTTCCAGGGTTCTTTTACATGACATAATCGACATGGGAACGACGGCTTTACTTCCCCTTTGAAAGAAGTTGTGCTACAAATTTTTATCGCTCAAGAAAAAATCCGTCTAGCCCGGCTGGGTTTGAACCGACGAACATGGATCCTGAGGCGAGCACTGAGGTTGACCTTGGTGAATTTGAAGCTATTTTGTGAAGTGACTTGTGTTTAAAATTGAAGCACCTAAACACTCTAAGCACTGCTACACTTACACACTTATTTATAAAATAGAAGGAAAGAGATGAAAATTATTAGTTTATTTTGTGAAATTTCTAGTTTATCTGCTGATGACACTACCCCTTTTCCGCAGGGACTTGGGAAATCCTATCTTGACTTGCCACTACGTTCACAGATAGGCAATGGCTGGTATGCAAAAAAAGAAACTGAGTGGGCCAGTAATGTGAGTGAAGTCTTAGTGCCGCAGTAGTATAGTAGAGATGAAAATTTTGAATCGGAAAATTTTCTGCAGTGGTGGCTTGCGGTGGATGGGTTAAATTGTAGAGGTGGCACCTAGAACCTATTATACTTAAAAATATAGTGTGTTAAGAGACGTGTGGGTTATAAGAAGGGGGAAGGAGAGGTGTAGATAAGAACCACGGAGGATAGGGGGGAGACAAATTTCGTGACAATTTTAATTTACTTAATTTTTATTAACTTATTGATGATAAAAGATTTAAGTATGATTTATGAACATAACGGGTCTTCAAAAGCTCGCATTCATTTGTTTATTTACTACTTTTTTTTAGCACCACGTCTTACTACCCATTCGGGCTATACGCTTAAGTACTAATTACCCAAATGAGTTAGGGATAAGAAAGGTTGAATTTACAGCAATTACACCCCTAATTGTGTGGAGAGTGAGTGGAAAACCATTTAGGGAAAACCTCCCTCAGTGCACCCGAATTGAACCCCGATCTCTTTGTAAACGGCAGTCTAGTATATTGTGATAGTAGCACGTTGGACCGTGCGGCCGCCGAAGCAGGTGTTTTTTACTACTACTACTACTACTACAACTACTACTACTACTACTACTAGGGGAGAGAGGGGGAATGGCAGTCAGTGGGGAATGGCGGTCAGGCCTATTGCATAGCCCCACTGTTGTTTTGAAGTGGTCTAGCCTGTGTTGCGTTCTACTCCATCTTCTACCGAACCAACGCAACAGGATTCACCATTGTGGTCAAACTTTTAGTGACGAAAAATTTATGTTTTTGGTTTTCCGCTGTTTTGATCTAAATATTGTATAAAAAATATTCTCATTTAAGTACCAGAAAACCACGCTTAACTATTTTTCTTTTAATTTATTTGCATGCTTTTGTATTTGAGAATAGATTCCAAATTTAGAATTGATTGTTTTTAATGTTTCTCGTTTTCATGTGACGATTTTTTTATTTCATGAGATACGTTTGGGGCAGTGGCAGTCAGCTTGACCGCCATTTCCCCTCAAATATTTAAATGTTTAAGAAATACTTTTTTAATTATGCATTGTAGGCTTATATTAAATATAATGTAATATAATGGCTTAGAATATAAAACGCCAAACAAAGAAGGCCACCTGGACAAAAGTTGATTTAGAGGCTGCAGTAAAGCTAGTCAATGAAGAAAACACAATGCGCTCGGTTGCAAAACAGTTAAATATTTCATTCAGCACATTGCAAGGTAGGATGAAAATAGAAGTTTTCAATAATCATACCTCTTCTTCAGAGTTACAAGCCACCTCAGAAGGCACTTCCATTTATAGTACTTCTACCTCAAACTTGAAAATCATCACACCAGTTTCAAACAAAACTAAACCACAGACGACAATAGAAGACATTTCTCCCGTACCAAGAACAAATCAAGACAACCCAATCAAAGGCAAAAAAAAGGAAACAACATTCCCAACTTCTTACAAGCACACCCATGAAGTCAATGCTGTCGAAAAAAAATGAAAAAGTTTTGCATTAAAATCCAAACAGGTGAAAGGAAAGATAAAGATTCAAACAAAAAATGCAATGCAAATTTAAAAAAAAATGTCGGAGAAACCTTCGGGACATCTATAGTACATCGACGGAAGACAGTTATTTTAGTGAGGATAATTTGTGTGACGATAATGATATAAATGAGTGTGACATGGAGACTGACAAATGTTTTATCTGTGACTAGTTCGGACAAGATGGAGAGCCATGGTATCGGTGCACTTCTTGTGGAGTATGGGTTCACGAAGAATGTAGCGGGTGGGACACACCAGAGGGATACATGTGTGACGTGTTCATAAGGAAAAATCGCCACTCAATGTAAACAAATGTTGACTAAATAAGTTGAAATAGATTTTTTGACTACTGTATTTTATATAACTTTCTGTATGTTATCAAAACAAAGACATTCTGGAAAATATTTACTCTTAAAACCTTTTTTTACTTTTCACTTTTGATAAAACTGATTGTTTTTATATTTATGTTATCATGTAGCCTATTGTTTATCATATTTATTTTAATTTCATCATTATTTTTACTAATTTATATGCACATTTATGTTTGCTGTTGGATTACTATGTTTCAAATTATTTTACACATTTTTTAGCAAATAGAATAAAAATACATATTTTACTATTGTAAAACCATGGGAGCAATAGTGACCGTGATTACCCGATGGGGTAGCAAATGGCGGTCAAACCACTATTTATAGTTTTTTTTGTTTGATAGACAAAACCTTATAGACATTCTATTGTGTACTATGTAATCTTCAAAGTAGAATCACTAAGCTATAAGATCGTGCTTATTAGGTTTAATTACAATAAATACTTTTTCAGTAATTTAAGTTTTTGCTTAGGTGACCGCAATTTGCCCACTCTCCCCTACTACTACTACTACTACTTACACTACCAATAATTATTATTATTATTATTACCATTACAATTATTATCCTTTTAATCAGTTGAAATTAATTAACAGAAATAATAATTGAAAGTTTTCTGTTTCACATCTCCAAGTATAATGTCCTTGTGACTGACAATGATAATGCCCAAACGTACACGGCACACAATACATTTTCTGGTTAAATCATATATTTATTATATATTCTTGTTTCTAGGCCGAAACAATCGTAGAAAGGCAATTTATAATAAGATTGGTTTCTTGATCTTTCCAAACCCCTCGTTGGTAAGGAGACTTGAAGATTAATAGCCTATATTCACGCTGCATGTCCTGCCCACCGTATTCTAAGATACTTGATTACCCTAACAATGTTTTGTGATGAGTGTAGGATGTGTAACTCATCATTATGTAATATCTTCCACTCCTCACTAGCTTAATCTCCTTTAGGACCAAATATCTTCCTAAGCACCTTGTTTTTTGACATAAAAAGGATATATAAAATTAATTCAACGCAGCCTTTAGAATCAAGAGAATTGTAAAGTAAAGTGTAAATATGAATATAAAAGGATATTGAAGAAAAGACTATATAGTAGCTATGCAAATGTATACCATTATCATCATGGAAATCCCGTAACAATCCATCCTAAATTTTTGTTTATTATTTATGAAAGGTTCTAATAAATTGAAAAAATGACACCTGAACATGGGACTTGAACCCAGAACCTTTGGCTTGACGTGCCAATGATCTACAGCTGAGCATTACAGGGACAATCCCGTGCTCAGGGTCATTCCTCGATTTCCATGTAAACTAAATAAACCATATTTTTTATTAAATAAAAGTTGGATAAGGCTCTTCTTTACTCATTTATTTTTCCTCTTCAAATTTAAGCACAAGGCTGGAGCTACAATTTGAGATCTAATTATACTCACGCTAAGCTATGTAGATAACAATAGAATGATAAATAATACGACATCTTCACGTATATTTTCTTACTATAGTTTTTAACCAAAATTCTTAAGAATTGTTCATCAGTAAACTAATAAATTTAACAGGGCTCCTCAGAAACAAAAATACTTACCTCAAATAATTATGTTTTAGGAAAACGATAATTAATTCTTATTCATAATTTAAAACGCTCCCCAAAAAGTTGACATAGCCATTTTTAAATAAGTTTAAACTATTCAAAATAAATCATCAATAAACTACCCTTAATTTTAGGGATCAAATAAAAATCTGTTTTCTGTTCTTGAGGTAAGACCATATAATATTTAGCTATAAGATTTTTTTAACGAAATTCATTAAACCGTTTCAGCTGTAGTACTAGGTACAGTCAAATATACGGAAGGACTGTCAGAATATTGCAGGACACATTTTTACTTTCTCGCTATCTTACAGGTAGAGAAAGTATTGTGATCGTAAAAAAAATCAAACTCGAGATTTTGATGAATCTCTACGTTTCATGACCCCCTGAATCCAAAAGTGGTTTTTAAATTTCCGTCTGTCTGTCTATACCTCTGACTAGAGCCTAAACTATTTTACCGATTGGGCTAAAACTTGGTATCTAGGGTTTTCATAGGGGTGCCCTGAGGGGTTTTTGGAATTGGATATCTAACCTTAAAATTAAGGGTAGTTTACTGAAGGGCAAAAAGAGAAAAAGTCGATTCTCTCAATATCAGCTCTAACGATTTGGATTAAATTTCATTTCAAAACATTTATAAATATTCTAAAAAAAATGGATACTCTCAATATTTTGGCAAAATGACTTTAAGGTCTCCAATCTGATGCGTGAGTTCTCACTTTTTATCATATCTCCGAAACTATTTGAAATATGGAATTACTTATAATTTTAAATATGTATATCTATTTATAATACAAATATTTTATAAAACCATTAACTTTCAAGCTATACGCATATATATATATATATATATATATATATTTTAAACTTTTTGAAAACAAAAGGTAAAGTATGGCGACCGTAAAAAAATCTAACCTAAAATCTTGATGTATGTCGACGTCTCATGAACCTCCGAACCCTAAAAAGTTATCTTTGAAATGCCGTCTGTCTGTGTGTCTTTTTAACCCCAAAACTAAGAGTAGTTTAATAAAAATCGAAATGAAAAACAATCGACTTTCTCAAAATCGGCTCAAACGATTTTGATTAAAATTCGTATCCAGGCGTTGATTAAGATTATAAATAAACTGGCTATTTTCATTTTCCCACGAAAATTACTTTTAGGTTAATTTACAGAAGCGGAAATTTCCGTATCTCAGCAACTATTTGAGATGCTAAATAACTTATCATTACAAAATTGTAGTACTATTAAAAATTAAAAAACTTTTATATCAAATATATTTTTATAAAACCAACATTTTCTGAGATATTGGCAAATATATTAATACAATTTTGTGAGCTATAGTTGTAAAGAGATATTAATTAAATTTTAAAGCAATAATTATTTAATGCCGTATAGTAAGAAATGAGTAAGTCTCTCAAGAAGTGTATGTTCTTTTTCTTTCAACCAAACTCTTAGAAGAAATGTTTGTACAACAATGATATATCTCTATCATTTTAGATTCAATAGTCAATATTTACCTATACTATTGGTAAAAATTTATAAATGAGGAATTTAATAACAATCCAATAATGTCCAACCCCTAGTAAAATGTCGAAAATTTTTAACCGGAAATCGACATTTTAATACGAAGTGTTGACCCACGGGGACCCAATATCAATATTTTTACTTTCTCGCTACATTACAGTTTTGTGATTGTCAACCAAATTTAACTCGAGATTTTGATGGATGTTGACGTCTCATGACCCCTGAACCCTTAAAAGTGGTTTTCGCAATGCCGTCTGTCTGTCTATCTGTCTATCTATCTGTCAGTCTGTACCTCGGGTTAGAGCCTAAACTATTTTACCGATTGGGCTAAAACTTGGTATATAGGGTTTTCATAGGCTTACCCCGAGGAATTTTTGGAATTGGATATCCAACTTTAAAATTAAGGGTAGTTTCCTTGATGGCGGAAAGAGAAAAAAAATCGATTTTATTCAAATCGGCTTTAACGATTTTGATTGAAATCTATTTCTAAGCTTTGATCAATATTACAAACCAAATGGCTACTCTTAGCTTTTTGTCAAAATGACTTTAAGGGTTCCGGCCTGATGCGTAAATTCTAGTTTTTAATTTTATCTCCGTAAGTCTTTGAGATATGAAATTACTTATTATTGCTTACATATTGGATCTATTTATAATAAACATCTTTTAATTGAAATATATTTTTATAAAACCAAATGTTTTCAAGCTATACACAAATATATATATATATATTTCTTTTATCTTTGCCAACACTTAGGTAAAGTATTAAGACCGTCAAAAAAAATCTAGCCCGAGATGTTGATAGATGTCGAAGTTTCGTGACCCCCCGAACCCTAAAAAGTGGATTTTGCAACTTCGTCTGTCTAACCCTAAAATTAATAGCAGTTTACTAAAGGGTGAAAAGAGAAAAATTCCATTTCTCAAAATTGGCTATAACGATTCTATCTCTCTCATTTTAGACTCAAATAGTCAATCATTACCTATTTAATTGGTCAAAATTTATAAAATAGAAATTAATAGTAATGTAATAACCATAGAATATCCCCTAGTAAAATGACGAAAATTTTAACCGGAAGTTAAAATTTTAATACGAAGTGTTGACCCTTGAGGTCCCAATATCGATATTTTGATTTGATCCAAATATACAAATGAAGACGTTAATTATTTAAAAATAAAATTATGAAATTTAAAACCATGAATAAAAAATGTTTTACATATGTTTAGCACAAATTGTTCTCGGGTTTACTAGTGTATATTATATTACGAAATTTGAGTAAATATCTCCATTTCTAAAAAATAAAGAGCGAGAAAGTTCGTGCGGAGTTCCGTACCATTTATTATGAGTTAGGGGGCAAATAAATTATCAAGATTCATCATAACATCGAGGTAAGAAAAAATGTTCACGGTTACAATATTTTATCTTTTTGAGAAGGTAAACATGTAAAACCTCAGTTCAATACCTATGTCTAATAGTTCTCAGAATCATATTATAGCTAATACACGCTTCCCGGTTAAAATATATTAATTAAATTATTTATGTCGCTATCTCAACCCTGTCCAATTACGTGAGTTATTTTTTTGAGTGTCAAAATTAAATTGAGAAACGCTGGTTGTCGTTGGTGCTTTTCTATAAAGTAAAGGGTGTTCTTAAGATGAAAGATAAAGGTGTCACTAACCCGACGTGTTTTATCTGTGAGACGTATCCCGCAATGCAGCGTGACGTGAGAGAAAGTGACACTCACTAGATGTCTCTCTCTGTCTGTCTGTCCCTCCAGAGCTGGCCAATGGACCGAGGAATACAAGACACACTTGACCCTTGCGGGGGTACGAGGGGACCATTAGCACAAGATCTCCTGAGAAATATTGAACTTGGGGTGGGAAAGCTACAGTCCGGTTTAGATAGTAAGGCAGATTTTTATAATGGTTTTTTAATTTTTTATTTAAGGTATCTAACGTGTACTTTATGAACCGAATGATTATATCAGCACACGAGAATTTCTATGAGTGAGAACGAAAGGGCCTACCAATTTTGCTGGGAAAGATATTTACAGACACCTTACAGAGTTCCTTTACATACCACAATCGACAGGAGCGACGGCTTTACTTACCCTCCAAAGGAAGTTATGCTACTGATTGTTATCGCTAAAAAATATTTGTTGACCCAGGCTGGGCTTGAGCCCATGAGCAGCGAAGTCCTGAGGTGAGCACTTTACTCCAATACCACCGAGGTCGAAAATATATAGTTATAAAAGTTGCTAAGATAATTTTAGTAAATGAGCAAGTAAAGTCATGTGATCTACAACTGTCATTTTTGATAGATATTATCAATACTCATAAAATAACACCAATAATATAATAAAATGTTATCAATGTTGATTGCAAAAAAAAAATGCATTTTCTAAAATGTCCTTCCTACCAGAATTCGAATATAAAAGTGTGTCTTAGAAGTTAATAAAAACATTTTTCTCTTCATTTAAAGTTTCTCATATAATGAATGCTGCCATGCTCATATCAACAGTTTTCGAATATCAGTCATAACTATTTGAAGAAAAATTAAACACTATGTTTAAAATCGGAGTAATATTTTGGTCATTTTTACCAAAAGAATTGTTTTGCAATATAAAAACTGCAAAAAATAAATTGCCCTTAACTCGTGTTCCATACACTCCCACCTCGAGAAGAAAAGAACCATTTAAGGATGTAAGGTAAAGGTTTTCACTTAAATGTGCTACATTCATATTAAGTGGTGTTTTGATATCATAGCTAGGTTACTAATGCATCCGCCTACTGAGATAAGGGTTCCAGATTTGACGCTCGGCGAGGTAAACAATTTGTTATTGTGAAATTGGGAGGTTACTACTATTTCACAGTGAAGAATTAACCGCATGGATAACAAGGGGGAAGATGCTGGTTGCTGTATCTATTCAAGACTAAAGTTGGTAATTCGTCTGCTTATACGTTCCGTTGGCTCAGAAAGTTCACGTTAAATACCCTTAAGTTTGGATGGAAGGTATCTCAAGTTAAGGTCAGTATTATGGAGGATTTTATATCAAATAACTTCTTTTGGCCAAAATAAATCAAATGTCGCTTTGGAAGATACGTCTAACTTTATTTTCTAAAATATAGTCTATACATACCGCGTCTTGCTAACAGTTTTGGTTGTAGGCCTACGTTTACGTACTATTTAAGCTGAGGGATTTAGGAATTAGTAAGTTTATATTATAGGAAGTGTATCCATATTTGCATGGAGAGATAATCACTGGACATTTTGGAGAAACCACCCTCGGTGCACCTGGCCGAGATTCGAACCTCAATCTATTCGTTATCGCCAGTCTAGTCTACTGCAAGACTAGCGTGTTATATCACGCGGTCACCGAAGCGGGTTTAATTTTCTAGACATATTTGTAATAAACATAAACTTTTTAAAATTAGAGCAAAAGTCCTGTTTAAAAGCCTCAATTATTCTTATGACAAATATTCAAGAATTGTTATGATTATTATGTGTAGAAGATTAAATTAAGCGTATCTACTGAAGCAACATTTTATTATGATCAAAACAAGTATTTTTGTCATAAAACTGTAAAATACGGACCTAACTCGCGTTCCCTTACACTACTCCTTGATTGATTAATTTCCGCATGGTCTAACGTGCTACTCTCAAATTAGACTAGACTGCTGATTAAGGGGAGATCAAGGTTCAAATCTCGGTCGGGTGCACTGAGGGTATTTTTTCAAAATTGTTTTCGATTCTCTCTCCACACAAATCTGGGTACACTTCCTATTGATGAAGCCTTCCTAATTCATAAGACCACTAGTGTAATTAGTATATAAGCGTATATCTTGAATGGGTAGTAAGATACAGAGCTAAAAAAATGTGAATTTGTACGATGAGTTTTAAAATATTCTTACCTAAGATTTTGTCATCTCTTTGTTATTTATTTTATAGCAAGCTAAATAATAAAAAAGCTGGTGTCTTTGAATTTTTATTTGTGTGCTAGTATACATCTTGAGTCAATAAAACAGCTTCAACCGGGACTTAGCCCCAAGTTGACTTATGACCCATCGTTTTATTTAACCGTGTGTTTATTTTCATTTTTTTTAATACGTTGGCGGTTCATTGTTTTTCTAATTGATGGTATATGTGTTAAAAAGAAATGAAAGCTACACACACATCGTAAACAGCTGCTACGAGTAAACAGTTTGTTAGAAGCTATTAAATCTGTTGGATGCTTTTGAACCGTATACAGTGCTACCAACTCCAAGTATTTGTCAAGTACATTTCCCTAATTGTAGTAATTGTAGGCTTTACTTATGTTGATTAGTTCTCTTAAACCGTTTGTTGTATTAAAAGTTCACAATCGACGTACCCATGTTTTGATGAGGAGGGGGGAGTAATATGGCAGCGGTCCTCCCTTTATCCACGAGCTTAACCCTAAAAATCTAAGATTGTTCTTGAAAAATTGTGTTTTCAAAATGTAGACAGAATTGTTATTCTAGTGACAGTTCTTAATTTTGCCTAACATCTACAATGATCCATAGTAGCGTGCATAAAAGCTATGAAGCCGTTTCATTCTTCCTAGGATATTACTTATCTCGGTTTAGTTATTTTAAAAATAAACGTTATACACCAAACAAAATGGGCCCCAACTGAAGGCAACATAGGCCTTATAGCTGCTATCTGTTTCGATTGTGCCTGATTGAAAAGTTCGTTAACGTTGTTATTACTACTACTACTACTACTACTACTACTA
>CABFWB010000027.1:156649-266766 GCA_902151455.1 Timema bartmani
ACAGACAGACAGACAGACGGAAATTCAAAAACCACTTTTTCGGATTCAGGGAGTCATGAAACGTCAAAATTCATCAAAATCTCGAGTTCGATTTTTTTGACGATCACCATACTTTCTCTACCTGTAAGATAGAGAGAAAGTAAAAATTATGTACAAGTCCTGTTGTTTTTTGTTTGATTTTTACATCACTATTCCAGTGTCAGTAATATACAAACTTTAAAAAGGTTTAGCCCTATATTATCTTTGTTTTTGGTTTGTCACTTAAAACCAATAAAAAATGAATTAAGAAAAATCCCCCTTTTTCATATTTGCTATATAACAAATTGTTTTTATTCAGATCTTTGTTGATGGTCTTGAACAATAATGTTAAAATAAAAATGTGAAAACCAAAGACTTCTTTTGGTACGTATAAAAAAAATGTCATAAACTGGATAAAAGAGTGTTTTTTTTACATTTCATATCTGCTGAAAGTACCAAGTCACTCAAGTTGTTTTAATATTTATAGAACTTTCACTATCATATGAAAATATTCTTCTTCATATTAGTTTCTGTCCACCATAGTATCCTTTTGGTAGCTCGTTATGTTGTCAGCATTTACATGTTTTTTACATTAGTTGATTTGGTTGAGAACATTAAAATACACAACAACAAAAAAGGCACTCCCCCAATATATTCCGGTATAGGTGGGTATGTGTACTAAACGCCAGGCTCGTTTAGTTTGGTTCAACAGTGATGGAGAGGTTGGGCTTGAATTACAACCAGTTGTAATGAGGGTGTATTCCACTATATGGCTTCCCCACCTTTACCCACACAAAAGCTGATACATTTCCTCTAAATTATATTTCCCGCATCCCTACCCCATTTGCGTAGTTAAAATGCGCCTAAATTGTTGGTACGGCACGGGCTAGTAAGACATGAATAAAAATAACAACGTAAAAGAGGTTTCTGTTTTCAAAATTCAAGTGATGACAAATATTTATTTAGTTTCTCTTTTGAGAAAAAGTATTGTTTTTAGAGAAGGTATTGTAATCGTTAAAATCCTCTAGTCTGAGACTAAGATTGATCTTTACGTTTTATGTGCACCCAAACCCAATATAGTGTGTTTTACATTTCTGTCATCCCCTCGTCTGTCTGTCTATCTATATGTCCTTGGGCCTATAGCCGAATCAGTTTGATTGATTTTGTTCAATATTAAATGTAATATCGTCATATCTTGGAGAATTCTTTAATTATAATTCTAGCCCTCAAATTAAGGGTGGTTTAATGTTGAATGATTTTTGAAAATTTGAAATTTTTCTGAAATATATCTAATATTTTTGTTCAAAATAGGTATCTGGGGAGTATTTTATATGACAAATAGGAATCTATGTTCGTTTTTCTAAGGAAATAAATATAAAATTAAACCCTAAAATGGTATTTGTACATATTATGATTAGTTCAACGTACTTTTAACTATATTAGTATTTTGGTATAAAGGGCCATCTGAAAGAATTTTTGCTTTCACCCACCCCTCAGGTAGAGACAGTGTTTTGATCTTTACGGAAATCGACTTTGAGACTTTGATGGATTTCCAAATTTCATGGCCCCCTAAGCCCACAAAAGTATTGCCGTCTGTCTGTTTTCAGTCACTGGGACTAGAGCCGTAACCGTTTTACCAATCAGGCTAAGGATTTGTATCTAGGGGTTTAATAATGTCCGATGGAGGGTTTTCGCAATTATCTTTTCAAGACTAAAATTAATGTTAGTTTACTTGAGGGTGAAAACACAAAAAAAAATCTATTTCCTCAAAATATGCTCCAACGGTTTTGATTAATTTCATATCTAGATATTGTTTAGAATTACAAATAAAAGCGAAAGTATTATCTTCCATTGAACATGACTTTGAGGGTATTTTACATGAGTGAAAATGTCAAATTTTGATCATATCTCCGCAACTATTTGAGATATGAAATAAATTTTCATTGCGAAGTTGTAGTGCTATTACAAATAAAAAAACCTTTATTTGAAATATATTTTCATAAAACCAATAGTTTGAGATATTGACATTTTTATTTATTTTTAATTGAGGTCTTGGAAATTCCTTGTTATGTTCTTTGGTGAACAGAAATATTACTCTTTCTCAATATGTGACAGTGTATATTATTTCATTTCTGCTCTATGAGGGAGTGTTTCTGCAATAATAATAATTATTATTATTATTATTTAGCATCGCATCTTACTACCCGTTCGGGTTATACGCTTAAGTACTAATTACGCTAATGGATTAGGAAATTGGAAGGCTGAATTTAAAGGAAGTGAACCCGCATTTGCGTGGAGGGAGATTGTAAAACCATTTAGGGAAAACCACCCCCAGTTCACCTGACTGAGATTCGAACCTCAATCTCCCCGCCCTCGGAAGTCGAGCTCAACACGACTAGTGCGTTAGCCAACTACGTCACCGAGGCGGGTGTGTTTCTGCAATAGTGTATATTTTTCGTTTCACATATTTTACGAGCAATGAGTAAATATCTTCATTATTTAGGCAAAGGAGTAAGAAAGTATGTACGTTGCAAAGTACCATTTATTTCCTATAATAATTTTACTACCGTATATAGAATTATTATTATTATTATTAGCACCACGTCTTACTACCCGTTCGGGTTATACGCACTTACGCTAATGTGTAATGGTAGGGTGATTGTGAGATGAAATGGAGGACCTACAGTTTAACGTGGAATCCGAACCACGGTGGAGGCCTGGCATTCCTCACATTCACAAGTTGTGATTAATACACGTCTTGTCAGAGGTGAAGGAAGGGTTTGGCAATCAGATAAATCTGTGCCGGGACCGAGGATTGAACCCCGGACCCTCAGCACAGAAGTCTGACACCTTACCCCTAGACCACCAGGTCAACCGTATATAGAAGTATTCTAACAGGTAAAAAGGCCTTACAGTCTTTCGTTGATATCAAAATCGGAGTATAGCTCTATGAACTTCCTCGATCATAAAAAGCATAGGGAGGCACTGACAAACGTTAATTTTAGGTTAGTTTTAGTGGAATTTGGTGCAAGCTATGAAGCTCCTCTACCTTTAAAAGCATTATGAGTCATTGCCACACATTATTGTTAATCTTATATTAGCTTTAATGACATTTGGTTCATGTTATAACCTGCTGTGTAAGTATGATAACCGAAATGGTTACTTTGAAAGTGATCATTAGGGAACATATCACAAAAAGTGACAAACAAGTTCTGAACAGAATCTCATCTATTTAAAACAAACACTAAAAAAACACGAAACATCGGATGATGGGGGAAGACATTGTCACCTTCAACTTGTTCAGGTTTCTTTTTTTTTTATATATATAATATACTTATAGACACAAAAAATACATTATTTAAACCCTATATAACAGTGTTAGGTTCAAATAGGTTTTTGAAATTCATATTTACATTTATGATAGTAAATTATTCATTTTTCAAATGGGCAAAATAATTCAAATCCATACTTACTTTCTAAATAACATATTATTCATATAATTTGGAAAAAATAATTGTACTATATATTTATATTTCCTATAGTAAATTATTCATCTCAGAAGTGGGCAAAATAAAGTAATCCACATTTACATTTCCAATAACAAATTATTAATCTCTTAATTGGACAAAATAATTGTAATCCATATTTACATTTACAGTAAGAAATTATTAATAGCTCAATTGGGCAAAATAATGGTAACCCATATTTACATTTCCAATAAAAACTATTCATCTCTCGATTGGGAAAACTAATTGTAGTCCATATTTACATTTCATTACAAATTATTAATTTTTAAGTTGGGCTAAATAACGGCAATCCATATTATTTTACATTTCCAATAAAAAGTTATTAATATCTTAATTGGACAAAATAATAACTATTTTCCATATTTACTTTTCCTATAATAAATTATTCATCTTTCAAGTGGGCAAAATAATTGTAATCCACATTTACATTTTAAATAACAAATAATTCATATTTAAATTTGGAAGACTAATGTAATTCATGTTTCAATTTTCAATAAAAAATTATTTATCTCTCAATTAGTTAGAATTATATTTCTTAATCTTTGATCCAAAAGCTAAGCTATCTAGGGTCGTACGTCTGCCTACTGTATGATTGGTTTCGGATTCTATTCATGACATGACCGAAATATTTATCATAAGCGAAATAGGGGCTTCGACTTTCACAGTGATGAAGTGACTGTCATGAAACCTGAGATTTGTATTTGTATGAATCATATT
Organism: Timema bartmani; assembly: GCA_902151455.1. Classification (NCBI taxonomy): domain Eukaryota; kingdom Metazoa; phylum Arthropoda; class Insecta; order Phasmatodea; family Timematidae; genus Timema; species Timema bartmani. The sequence goes on from CABFWB010000027.1 coordinate 160,912, forward strand.
AGTTTGTAAGTTATCTGCTGGTTTAGTCAATCAGTTAAGAAAGTGAGCTATGAATACTTCAAATTAATAATTATAATATGATATTTACTTGGTTGAGTTTTTTGGATATATTTCTACGAGCGCACACTTAATTCTTTATAATAATTGTATCCATATAATAATTTGTATAAAAAAGTTTTTAGATAAAAATAACCATAGCTAATCAGTATGTGTGTTTTTATAACAAAGAGTGGAAAACCAACGATTATAAGAACAAATGTTTTAAAATTAGTTTCTTCTGTTTGAAATATATTTAAACAAAAATGACTGACATAATATTAATATGAATACTAAACTGTAAAAACACCAATGTGAATATTAAAATAGATACTTTGGTTGAGAGATAACCTAAAATATCAATCTTACAAGCGTATAGCCCATAGTAAGGCCTATTCTACACTAGAGGTTAAAACGCTTGCAGCCACGCAATTGAATGAAACCCTTGTTATCAAGCTAGAAAATAAGTTTTCGTCTAGACCAGCGTTTTGACCGCTACCTCGGGAGGCGTTAAAACTGCCTAGCGTTAGAAACGCGAATCAAACTACACCAGGCATTAATAGGCAGTTGTGCCTCAATGTCACAAGTCTTTCAGCAGGAATAATTACTCTTCCTCAAGATGGTATCCCGTTTTGCAATATTTTCATTCATTAAACCAAGTAGTTAAATTAAACCACAGACATTCTATAGTATCAAAAAAAACTTATCTGGGTATATTATGTGATTCATAAACATGATAGGAAACTGTCCTGTTGAGAGATGGTTCGATAATGTGGGGTGAGTCTACCAACGTCTGTTTGACGCGTTTTTTTTTGTTTTGTTTTTTTTGCGAGTTTCCTCCAACAAAATAAGTCCCGCAATACAACCGGCCTGTACAATGTTCATTTTTAAACCATTCTGCACAAGTGGAAGCAACAACGCGGCTTTTAAACCACTAGTGTAGAATCAGTAGCGTTTTATGGTAGCTGTTTAACAGTTGCGTTTTGACAGTCAGGAGTAAATTCGAGAGTTTTGGGGCGTAAGCTAGCGGCAAAACCCGTTTTAACCGCTAGTGTAGAATCGGCCAAAGAAGCCTACACCCGCTTCGGTGGTCACGTGTTCTAGCGCTACTCTCGCAGTAGACTAGACTGCCGATGACGGATAGGCTCTAAAATAAAATCATAGTGTAATCAGTTAAGGTAAGACTGCTACCTTTAAGGTTAAACGGAGTGTTTATGACAAGGGAACCAATTCAAAGGGATATGTATTCCGCAACAAATCCTCCGCTTTAAAATTTGATCCATATTTCTCTCAGGAGTGTTTTTTAGTTGTCTTGCTTAAGACCAACATCACAACGCTCTTGGGCATGGCTGAGATTAAGTTTGAAATGTAAGGGACGTAAGAAAAGGTGTTTTTGCAGTTTTTGTAGCATATCGTTTCTATGGCCAAAATCAATAAACTATTGCTCAAATAGACACATTAAGTTTAATTTTATTCACGTGGTGATATCAACAGTTGTTGAATATCTGTCAAGAGTGTCCTGGAATTTAATGACAATTTTTCCTCATATTTAAAAAGGTTATCATGTAATACCGCTATGCTCACAACAGTATTCAACAACTGTCAATATGACTGTGTGAAGAAAATTAAACTGTATGTTTGTGCTGTAGCAATATTTATTTATTTTTGCCAAAAAATATTTGCAAAAAAAAATTGCGAGCACACTATTCTATTCATGACTTCCATACATCCACATCTAAATGTGTTTTTTAATCATTAATTTATTTATTCACCCCATCTCATTACTAATCCAACCTCTTCATATATATATATATATATATACATATATTAATTACGTTGATTAGATATGGAATGAAAACGGTAAATATTTGGTGGAAAGGCACCTAAATTTGTACTTAAAATCCACCCTTATTACATTACACCCAGACAGGATTTGAATCCCAAACCTTCCATCCTACAACCCCAATCCAGCCACACAAAACGAGATTGACACAAAAGCCGTGTACCCAGTGGCGTGAATCCCACGTTAAGGAGTATGTATATTTACTAACTGCTCTCCTAATCCTTTATTCTTAAATTAGTCCAAAGCTGTTTCTTGTTTGTTTTGTCACCATGTATTACTACCTATTCAGATTATACTCATTTGTACTAATTACGCTAGTAAGCTAGGGAATAGGAGGGACGAATTTAGAGGAAGTTTACAAGCATATGCATGAAGGAAGCGTGGGAAACAATTTAGGAAAATCCACATTCAGTACACCTCACAGGAATTTGAGCCCCGATCTCTCTTATCATCGGAATTCCAGTATGTTGTGATAGCAACGCCTTAGATCATGCGGCCACGAAAGCAGGTTCTAAGTTTCTAATACACCATCGAGTCGAAATTGCAAAAAAAATGTTTAAGGTTAAACGAGACTAACAATCTTATTTTGTAAAATGTTACCTAAACACAAATTTTGACGAGTGATGTCAATTTTGCTCTCTCGTATTACTATGACACAACATTTAGGAGAACGTCCGTTGTTGCGGGTGCTATTCATTGGATGTTTAATACAAACACACGTACTACGAGTACAAACGTTTACGCAAACAATAAAAAAGACACGCCAAGTGTTGCTTCAGTGAAAGGGAGGTGAGCATTTTTTTTTAAACAGAGGACTATTGTATAAAGTAAGAGAGACGAACCATTCAAGTCAAGAATTCTTCAAGTGTGTTTGTGTGTGTGTGTAAGGAAAGTTGAGTGTGTCAATGTCATTTCAAACCAAACTTCTCATCGTTGTGACATCTTCCTGTTGTTACTTCTACCTCGGAATTCTTACAGTTCCCATGGTGCTTTAACGTGAATGGCTCCCAAAACTATGTCATAGATACCTTGAACCAGAGGTCACAAACTCAAAAATGCCTACAGGGGCCAGGTTTTTCTATTTTTATTTAATATCTCATATCATGTCGAATTAAACGGGGTACTAGATACAAAATTATTGACTTTACAACAGTGAGGCTAGAAGCAGTTTAATAGGAGTTTTTTTTAAATTTTAAAATAATTATTTTTTAATTTTGTTTCAGTTTTTTATTTAAATTAAAAAGTTTTTACTGGTCTCAATTCCAATAGAGAAATACAATAAACCGTACCATAATTCGCCATCTTGTTCCAGCTATATTAGTCGACTATAGTACGATTTTCATAACTGGCAGCTAGAAATATTACTAAATATAGGCCTACTTTAACATTTTACACGTAAGTCATAATATGATCTGCAGGTGTACCTTTTGATCAATAGTATCAATGGGCCTACCTAAAATCACACTTTTATATGGTAAAATGTTATCAATGTTTTCCGTAGAACGCAAAAAAAAAAAAAAAANTTAGGTAGTTCGTTAGGATTTTGATTTGAAACCGGACATCTGGCACATTTTTGTCTGATTTTTCACAATAAATCAGGAATCCTGATTTTTTTTTTTAAAAAAACCATTGTGTAGATCGAACGAAACACGTATGCGGGTCGTATCGGGCCCATGGGCTGTCAGTTTGCATTCCCTGTCTTAGAAAGTATCTAGACACAAAAGGGGGGAAAAAACTGTTTCTAAGGCTTTTTTAACATTTAGACCTACTTTTGTACTAACTAATTTTTTTTCACTAAATATATTTGCATCATTATTTTTAATATTTCATATTTTTAAAATTTGCAGTCAGAAGTATTTCAAATTAACTTCGTAGAAAGCCTAGTTTTAAAACTATAAAATACAAACTATAATATTATATACAATATGTATTTGACAATATATCAAAAGTAGAAAATTAGATCAATTTTGTATTTATTTCAAATTGAATAAGTAATAATAACTATAGTGTAAAGTAGATAGCGCATGTGTGTACTTTTTTGTAACTTACTCTGCATCTTACTACTGTACGAAATATCCTTATATTTCTACTAAAGGTGGTGGGTGCAAGAAAGGTAGAATTTATAGTATTAGCACCCACATTTGCATAGAGTGAGAGATATAACCCATTTAAGAAAAGAAACCTCAGTATAATCAGCTGGAATCCAAACTCTGACCTTCCAGTCCTCAGTAAAAGATACAAAATAACACGTAAGATTATATACCCACCTATAAGGGTCGTAATGATTATGTTCTTCTGGAAAAATTTTTTTTAAGTTTAAGCTCAAGAAACTAGTATACATTTGCGGAAAATTTAACCAATTTTTTTAAAAGATAGCCCTGATTCATGGAGGACTCAAATTAAGAGAAAAACATCAAATATTTTAAAACAGTCTAGATGTATCGAAATATAAATAATAAATATATGTTGAATAGAATTTTGTATTATTCTAATTCAGGGTATTTAACGTATATTTCATATATATATATATATATATATATACACATATAGTATATCAATTATTTCAGAAAACCACTTACAAACCAAATTAACCTATGTCCAAACCTCAAGTACATACAAACACATTCAGTCTTTAGCACGTAGGTATTTACTAATTTAAATAAAATTTGTAGGCCCATAGAAATTGTAAACGCCAATTTTTATGGGAAGCCCACTTTTTACCACCAACATTGATTGAAAGTCACTAAAATTTGGCCTTCTGTAAATATATCCCATATTATTTATTAATAATAAAGTTAATCTAAAAAGTTGTCAAAATCTCCAGTATTACTTCAGTATTATTTATTGTATAATTTGTCTTTACATATTATATGGGCTAAGAATGTAAATGCAATTGTAATATTTTTCAATTTGCCATTGTAACAACATGATTTTCCAGTTTTCAAATAAAGTGTTTCCTATGAAAATAATACTGTAAATATATTCATCAGCAATAGCAGGGATCAAACCAAGCTACTTTTCAACCAACGAACCAATTTTTCCACAGTAGTACGTGTATTCTAACATTAAACTAAGAACAAAAATAAATAAAAAATTCTCATTAAATTAGATTTGACAAATGCGATAAAATTTGTTAGGTTTACTTAAAAGAAAATATATTTAAGTAATCTATATTTCTCATAAGTTTTCTGCAAAATTTTCGGTCTAGCTACAACCCAAGTTTAATAGTACATCCAACCACTAGAAAAGTTGTTAAAGCTACTTTCAAATAGGCCTACGTCAAGTCATGTTATCTAAAGATGTAAGTTGAAATAGATTTTCAACACCTATAAAATAGGACTAGTAATCTATTTATATTGGAATAATATCAATGTCAACCAGAAAAAACTTAATTGTGCTACCCTGCTTCGGTGGCCGCGTGGTCTAACGCGTTACTCTCGCAGTAGACTAGACTGCAGATGACGGAGATATTGAGGTTCGAGTCTAGACAAGCCCGAACTGCGACAGTAATTAAGGGATTTAAAAATGTTCACTTAACCCGGACCCGAATTGCACCAATTCTAATTCAGGTAGACGAGGGGGACGAAATAAACAAACACCAACGCAAACAAACTCTTGCCACGTCTTGTCTTCCCTTCCTTAGGTAAAGTAATGTAAAAAAGTCCTAAGAGCCCCCAACAAAATCTGTATTAGCTTTTCTGACATAAGTCTGGCCAGTAATAACAAATTATCTCGGCAAATGGTAACTGTACATATGTGAATTTTTTTTTATTTTTGTTCGGGTTTTGTGTGGACTGTGATATTAGCGATAATTATTGATATGGAAATGATTTTAGTGAAAGAGGGAAATATCTGATTGTCTATAATAATTATACGTATTGACAGGTGAATCAATTGAATTTGACGAGGGAAGAGAGGTGGAGATGCACTAAAAAGGACTGTATTTATTATTATTATTATTATTATTATTATTATTATTATTATTTAGCACCGCGTCTTACTATCCATTCGGGGTATACGCTTAAGTACTAATTACACTAATGGATTAGGAATTGGGTAGGTTGAATTTAGAGGAAGTGAACCTAACATTTGCGTGGAGGGAGAATGGAAAACCATTTAGGAAAACCACCTTCAGTTCACTTGACTAGGATTCTAACCCCAACTACTCAATCATTGAATTAAGTAATTTTGTTCAAAGTGTATATCTGGGGAGTTTTTTAAATGATGAACAGGATTGTGTAATTGATATTTAAAAAAAATTGAATTATGGGCAGTTTACTAATGACTAATTTCAAAAGAATTTGAAATTTCTCAAAAATAGCTTTAACAATTTTGATTAAAACATACATCTTGGGTATATTTAAGATGAAAATTAATACTGTATACTTGGTTTTGGGGGCAAAGTCCTTTTAAGGGTAGTTTACTGATGACTAGTTTTCAAAAATTCAAAAATATTTTGAAATTATTTTTAACGACTTTGTTAATAGATAGATTAAGCTCTGTGAAGTATGTGACCCTCAAAATTCCTTTTCATTACTTGTTTTTTATGTTTGAGTTGTTTTTATTTTATTTTTGTTATTATTATATTATAATCTAGCTTACATTTTAGCTATTATTGACTATATTTTTAATACGGAAATTTTACTGTGATGTTATAATGTTAGATTTGGTTTTATATAGTTAAATATAGTTAGTTAAATAATATTTTTGACTTGTGTCCTTCTTACCACCAGCCAAAGCATTAATATTTGTTTATGTTCACAGTTGGCGCAATTCGGGTCCGGTCTGGGGGTGGGGGCACTTATAAGCTCTTGGCGCAATTCGGGCCCAAGTTAGGTGGATTGGCGCAATTCGGGCAAGCCCCCCCTCGAGTCTCGGTTGGGTGTACTGAGAGTGGTTTTCCAAAATGTTTTCCACGCTCCTTCCACTCAAATACGGGTACTCTTCTTATAAATATAACCTCCCCAACCCCTTAAACCATTCGCGTAATATGTACACAAGCGTATAGCCCGAATGTGTAATAAGATGAAGTGCTAGAAAAAAATTGTGATTGTACTTTCTAAATTGTCTTTCTTTTAAAAACTATAGAGAGTAAAAAGTTACTGTACATTCATAGTTAAAGTTTGTGCTTAGTTCATATCAAACGATCCATTATAACTAGAACATTAACCTCAGGAAGTAGAAGTAACGCGTTAACATTTTTGTTGAGCATTTACGGCCGGAACGGGTTGAGGGACGCCCATGGACGCTGGGTCGACGCCTCGCTGTGACACCCGCTTGGTGGGCGTCACTACGTCACTCCAACGGGGTGACTGTTAGTTATTAGCCAGGAGGTGGGGTGTAAAGGGGGTTAATTAACCTGTCACTGGACACAGAATTCCACGTGCGGCCTTGGGACAAGTACACTCCGTCTAATAAAATGTATTTACTAGACCACTTCGAAAATGGTAAAGCCCACATTCTTAAGAAACAAACTAGTCTAGTTCAACTGGTACTATGCTGGGGACAAATACTCGAGACGTTGACATTTTGAGAGACTTACTTACTTTATGGGATTATAGAGATTATTGCGTTAAAATTTAAGTAATATATCTGTACAACAAAAAATCACAAAATTATATTAATATATTTGCCAATATCTCAAATAATATTGGTTTCATAAAAATATATTTCAAATAAAAGTTTTTTATTTTTAATATTACTACAATTTTTTTTATAATAAGTTATTTAGTATCTCAAATAGTTGCGGAGATACGGAAATTTCCGATTCTGTAAAGTATTCTAAAATTCATTTTCATTGGAAAATGAAAATGTAAATTTTGTTTATAATCTTAATCAACGCATATATACGAATTTTAATCAAAATTGCTATAGCCAATTTTGATAAAATCGATTTTTCTTTTCGCCCTTTATTAAACTACTCTTAATTTTAGGGTTAACGCATATATACGAATTTTAATCAAAATTGCTATAGTCAATTTTGAGAAAATAGATTTTTCTTTTCGCCCTTTAATAAACTACTCTTAATTTTAGGGTTAGGCAGACACACAGACAGACGGCTTTGCAAAACCCCTTTTTAGGGTTCTGGGGATCATGAAACGTATCATATCTGGTTACATTTTTTTGGACATTCGCAATACTTTACCTTAAGGTTGGGTGCTAGTGAACGTGAGCTTAGGGCAGTATTTTTGAAGTTTTTATAGCATAAACATTTTTTGGCCAAAATAAATAAAATATTTCTTCTATAGAAACATATAGTTTAGTTTTCTGCACATGCTAATCTCAACAGTTCTTGAATATCTGTCAAAGGTGTCCTGAAATTTAATGACAACTTTTTCTCTGTATTTAAAAAGTTTGTCCCCAAATGCCGCTATGCTCATAACAGATATTCAAGATCTGTTGAGATTAGCATGTGCAGAAAACTAAACTATATGTTTTTATAGAAGAAATATTTGATTTATTTTGGTCAAAAAATGTTTATGCTATAAAAACTGCAAAATTAATGCGCTAAACGCGCGCTCACTAGCACCCCACCTTAAGTGTTCGAAAAGTTAAATATATATATATATATATTTGCGTATAGCTTGAAAACTATTGATTTTATAAAAATATATTCCAAGTATAAGATTTGCATTATAATTAGACCTACATATTTGAAATGATAAGTAATTTTATATCTCAAAGACTTATAGAGATACACTTAAAAATTAGAATTTACGCATTCAGACCGGAACCCTTAAAGTCATTTTGAATAAAAATATAGATTAGCCATTTTGTTTGAAATATTGATCAAAGCTTGGAAACGAAATTTAATAAAAATTGTTAGAGCCTATTTTGATAAAATCAATTTTTTTCTCTTTTCGCCCTTAACAAAACTACCCTTAATTTTAGGGTTAAATATTCAATTTCAAAAACTCATTGGGGCAACCCTATTAAAACCATAGATACCAAGTTTTAGCCCAATCGGTAAAATAGTCTAGGCTCTAGCCCGAGCTACAAACAGACATATGACATTGCGAAAACAACTTTTTTTGGATTTGGGAAATCATGAAACATCGACATTCATCAAAATCTCAATTTAGAGTTTTTTGAAGATCACAATACTTTCTCACCTGTAAGGCAGAGATAAAGTAAAAAATGGTAAATTAATATAGTATATTTTCTTTAGATTGAAAAATTACATCTGAACACTGAAATCAAACCCGGGACTTTGGACAAGGAGTCGTTATGTACCCAGAGTCTTTCTTCACCCATATTTTAAGGCAAAGTCTGTGAGGACGTGAGGAAAATCGTCAGCTGCATATGAGTAATCAATTAAGATCGCGAGCTCTCAGATAACACAGTCTTTTTAAACTCTAGATTGGTTTATGCTGCCAATAGTACAATTACAATTATAAGTTTAGGCTATTGGTCATTATTTATGTATAGAAAGGATAATATACTCTAGAATAGTAAAAACACCTTTATTACACCAGGCTAGAATTAAACCCATCCCTACAAAGTTAAACGCAACTTCACTTGGTACACGATATAATCCAACAGATGTATGGACGTGCTAGAACATTCAATCTAAGGTCTCACTTTATATATTGTCTTTAAATTTATAGGTAGTATGCTTGATTCCTTGAATTCATCCTATGAAATTCAAGAGATTTGAGATCCGTAAAAATATCGAAAAAGTATCTTGAATAGAATTATGAAGACCTTGACTTTTAATAATCATTTTGAGCAATATGTAAAATGAACGGACTTATATAGTTGGACTTGGAGAGTAACAAGATAACACCCCCCAAAAAAAGGATAAAATTGTATTTACAGAATTAATTTACTAAAAAAATGTGTTCTCTTTGCTGTTTATGACGTAATAGACATGACAAACAAAATATTATTCGTCACTGGCACTCAGCCTTGAAAAAATATTTTTTTAGTTAGAACTTTTTAAACATTTGCACTAGTACATATTTAAGGATAGGAATTTGGATTAAATCTAAAGAAAATTTAAGATTCGGGTTTGAAAAGTAAAGAATTCGAGTCATCTCTAGTAAAATTATAGCTGTACCACTGGCGAGGATTGAACTGAGACCTGTCGGCCATGATACCACGATACGCCGTGACACGAGTAGGTGTAGTAGGTTAAAGGTGTGATTGACATCCCGTCCCAGCGAGGGGTCCCTCACCGTTAAAGATAGAAGGGGCCTCGTGCCAGCCTTTCACTGGTGCACTGTCAATCACTACCCACCGTAACCTACAGGAGATGCTGAAATCATCTCAAGCTTTGCTGGCTGTAATTTCCCTCCAAATATAATGTGATTAAGAGAAAATTACTTTTGATTACCATATTAATACCAGCGCTTAGGTAAAACCACCCCCAGTACACATGACCGGTATCAAACCACGATATTCCCGTCATCGACAGTCTAGTCTATTGCGAGAGTAGCGTCTGAGACCATGCGGCCATCGAAGTGGGTATGACAGATACTCAACAACTGTTAGTATCGATATGTGAATAAAATTTAATTTTGTTTCTGCTGAAGCAATATTTTATTTATGTTGGGAAAAAAATTGGTATAAAAACTTCAAAAACACTGCCCTTATCTCGATTTCCCTACGCTTACACCTTAAGGTGTAATGGAAATGAGCGTTAGTTAAATTAAGTACTTTAAGTGATTTTTTATAGAAAAAATACATTTTTGGATAAAATAAAATATTGCTCCAGTGTAAAAATTTAGTTTAATTCTCTACACGTAGTAATCCTAACAGATCTTGAATATTTGTTTATGAGCTTCACGTAATTTGACCGGGACTTTTTCTCTAAAAAGTTTCTGGTCAAATACCACAATGCTTGTGATGGCAATAATATTTAAGAAAGATTGAGAGTACTACATGATAAAAAATTAAACTAAATTTATCTAATGATGAAACAATATTTTATTTGTTTCTAACAAAAAAAGTATTATTTGTTATAAAAAACTGCAAACATACTTATCTTTACTCGCTTCACTTTCTATCTTACTTTAAGATGTTATTACTTCTAGCAACTTGGCACTTTAATCCCAGACAAAATAAACTTAAGACCTTTAGACAACCCCTATACGCACTAGTAAAATAATCAACACTTTTTGGACGAAAACCAAAAATAAATGCTAGTTGTATTAATATTAAAATGCCTTAATCAAAACTACCTGTTTTACTGGGGTTATGATTTATTCACAGCTTGGTTAATATAAAGTGCAGAAGATGATTGGGGGCTAAAGGGAGGAGGGAAGTGAATCAAAGGGGAGGACATAATATTAACTTGGCATTATCACTCTCTTACCCAGGGTTTCTTAAAATTCTTTGCACTCAAGCCTCAATTGAATATTAAGGGTAGTTGATAGGCCCTTAGAGCATCCTAATACAATTTTACAAAACACTTTCATGATAAAATTAAAACCAAGAGAACACATGAAATATTTCTACTGACTACTATATTTTCTGATACACACTTTGTACAAGTTGTTAAATAAAAAATTAAAAATAATCCAGGATGTTAGACAGAGTGTGTGACGAAATAAATGAGGTTCCAAATTTGATTATTGCAAACAAAAAATATACATTAGTACCAAGTTTCATTATCCTGGATACTTTAGGAAAATGTGTAAGCTTATATAATTACCAAGATTCATTATCCTAGATACTTTAGGAAAATGTGTAAGCTTACATAATTATTTACTTATCACAAAAAAATACATTTTATGAATATTACTATTCTGCTTTTCTTATTTTAATTAATTAGACTATAGTGAAAAGGAAATAACCCCCCCCCCCCCAAAAAAAATACTTTCTAATGGTAAGCGAGAAATTATAAACACGCATTTTAATTATAAAATATCTCATACATTAAATTTGTGTGTATCAATAAAATTCTACTGATTTATTTGTATATCTGTATATTGAATTTGAATGAAAACACAAAAATAAATGGTACGGAACTCTACACGGACTTTCTCGCTCTATTGTATAAAAATGGAGATATTTACTCAAAACTTGTAATATATGTGAAAGTAAATAAAAACACTAGCAAACCCAAGCATAAATTTCACTATATTTACTATATTTATGTAAAACTTTTTTGAGTCCTGGTTTTGAATGTTATAATTTTATTTTTAAAGAATTACTATCCTCATTTGTATGTTTGGACCTGTAAAAAAGATCGATATTGGGTCCACAAGGGTCAACACTTAGTATTGAAATTTTGACCTCTGTTTAAAATTGTCTACATTTTATTAGGTGTTGCACACCTTCATGCCATCTCATTGCTATTAAATTTCTCATTTATAAATTTTGACCAATAAAAAATTTAAATATTGACTATTGAGTCTAAAATGGATAAAGATCATTGTTGTACAAACATTTCTCCTAAGAATTTTAAGGAAAAATAACAAACTTTTTAATTTTTTTAATTATTTTATGGCATTAGAGAATTATTGCGTTAAAACTTAAGTAGTATCTCTTTACAACTAAAGCTCACAAAATTGTATTAATATATTTGCCAATTATCTCAGAAACTGTTGGTTTTGTAAAAATATATTTCATATAAAAGTTTTTAATTTTTAATAGTACTACAATTTTGCAATGATAAGTTATTTAGTATCTCAGATAGTTGTGGAGATACGAAAATTTCAACTCCTGTAAAGTACCCTAAAAGTCATTTTCATGGGAAAATAAAAATAGCCAGTCTATTTATAATCTTAATCAACATCTAGATACGAATTTTAATCAAAATCGTTATAGCCGATTTTGAGAAAATCGATTTTTTCTCTTTTTGCCTTACCCTTAATTTTAGGGTTAGATATCCGATTCCAAAAACCCCTTGGGACAACCCTATGAAAGCCCTAAATACCAAGTTTTAGCCCGATCGGTAAAACAGTTTAGGCTCTAGTTGGAGCTACAGACAGACAGACAGACAGACAGACAGAAATTCAAAAAAACACTTTTTCGGATTCGGAGAGGCATGAAACGTCGCCATTCATCAAAATCTCTAGTTTGATTTTTTTGTCGATCACAATACTTTCTCTATAAGATAGCGATAGAATTCTCTGTAAGATAGCGAGAAAATTAAAATGTCCATTATGGTGTTACGCATTTTATTATTATATAATTAAGTAATGTAGAGATGCAATGATCTAAATTAAATTAATAATTAAAATTATTTTAGATTAACTTTACTTGAATTTTTCAAATAATTAACCTTGCTTCACTACTAAAACAACCAAGGCTAGCTTATAGTTTGAAATATAAAGGTGGCCTTGAATCAGCACAATAAAACCCAGGAGATTATTTGTAGACTTAAAGTTATCATTGTTGCATTATTCTGACATGTTCAAGAACATGAACTGCCCAGAACTTGATTAATTATTGTTCATTTTATGTCTACTTAATTCTTTCATATCCAACTCTCAAGTAGATAAGTACTTTTTTTTTGTCTACATTGAACCTCAACATGTTCGTGAGAAAATGTCCAACTGAAACAATATTATGAGTGGCAGAGTTAGCTCAGAGTAAACGTGCTTGGATCTGGCTGGAGAATTTAAGGACGAATTTTTTCCTGTTACTCTAAAAAAAAAAATTCAGGCAAAAGCTAGTCTGTTTACTTAGATTTCACTTCATGTACTGTATCTGATTCTTTATATTAGTTGATCTAGCTTGCGGATAACTCAAAAAAGCATTTACACGCGTAGTAGTAAAAATATAAACGGTATGACACTAACAAGACTACANCCCTCCCCAAAACGTGTACAATGTTATTTTTCATGACAAAAACAACCCAGCTATACATTTTAAACAAATTAATTAAAGTTGTTTCAAAAAGATTAAAAATTTTCAAAAATTACTCATCAGTTGAACGGAGATTTCCTTTAAAAAATAATAGGCCTATGCCGCAGTGCTGTTTATCATGTCAAACACTCTCCAAATACCCATTATAAACAAAATTACTAAAGACATTTTTAAATGTATTGAATTTTCAAAAATCTTTCACCAGTTAACTAACCTTAAACAAATATATCCCCAAAAAATAATAATAAATGTGTATTTATTCATGTCGAACATTCCCCACTATAAGTTTTAAACAAAATCATTGAAGACATTTTAAGAATGGATGAATTTTTTTTTTAAAAATCATCAGTAAACTAAACTTAAATGATTTTTCCTCAAAAAACAAATATGAAATGTTATTTGTAATGTATAGCAATCCCCAAATATCAATTTTAAATAAAATTATTAGATCCATTCTTGAAAAATATTGAATTTTCAAAAATAACTCATCACTAAAATACCCTTAATTTTGAGGGCAAGAATCAAAGTTTTTTTTTAAATGTCTAGAGGTATAAATAACTATATAACATCCAAATATCAAGTTTGAAAAAAGTTCATAGAGCTATTTCACGCTAACCCTGGGGACAGAAGGATAGACAGACGGGCTAGCAGGCAGACAGACAGACTTGCACACAGACACAATTATAAAAACACTTTTTTTAACTCGAGGGTGGATAAAATTTCAGGATACATCATAATATGAAGGTCTAAATTTTCACAATTCCCAGAAGTGGATCCCCAAACCACAGTGGACCTTAAGTATACTCGAATTGCTTTAGGTAGTGCATTTTAAGAGCTACTAGAGCCAGTTCCATGCATTCATACGTCAAGCAATGAGTGGTATTTAGTTAGTTGTTAAACCTTCAAGGTAAATATAGTGATCTCTTGTCACTATAAGTTGTATAGTATTTGGAAAATCCATTTATATTAAGTTCTTCCTACAAGTTCCAACCATAGGGGAGTAGAGGAGGAAAGATGGGGCAGCCTGCCCCAGACCTCCAATTCCCGGTGGGGAGGGGTGCCAAATAACTGTCAAAATATTTATCTTTTACAGTAGCAAATATGCCATAACCATCCCATAAGTTGATATTATACAGACAGTGTGTTTGGTTTTATACATACTCCGAACACATTTATTGGCTACATAGTGATTGTCGACTTTGGTAGTCTTGGGGTAAAGTTCTTGCCTCAGGACCCAATGTTCATGGGTTCAAACCCAACCTAGGTCAACGGATTTCTCTAGAGTGCTAAGAATCAGTAGCACAACTTCCTTCGGAGGGGAAGTAAAGCCTACGGTCCCATGTCAATTGTAACGTTTAAACGAAACCTGGAAGGTATGTGAAAATAACTTTCCCTGACAACTTTGGTAAGCCCTTTCACGTACGCTCATAGAAACTCAGCGTGGAAGGCAATGGGGAAACCCCAAAATCTCCTGAACTCTGCTTGTACATGGGATTTCTACCAGATGGTGCAGGTGGTACTAACCAGCCCTAAGGGCGGAGTGCATGCTCAGATCTGGATGGATAGAAATCGCATCAGACCAACATTCCGGTTGTTCACATAAGAAGAAGTGTAAATATTTCATTGATAGAAACAAATAAAGAACCAAAATTAATGTAGTAGATCCCTTAAATGCCACTGTCCTAAACCCGCTGGATCCTTTGGATGACCTGTAAGAAGAATCTGATAACTGTTTATCCCCCATGATTGTCAAGCAGGCATGCCATACACCAGTTTTCTGATGAATTAGCGTATCTGACAGCTATAAAATATTACTAGATTTATTTTCACGTATTCATACGTAAAGTAATATTATCTACACCTGTGATTTTTGATAGATATTATCAAAAGGTACCCATAAAAAAAACGAAAATAATCTAATATAATCAACGTTAACGGCAAAAAAAGTTTGTATTTTTTAAAAAGTGCTCCAAGTGTTAATTAGAAAGAAATTCAAGGTACACATAGCATACGGTGTTGACAGGGACTGTAGCCACGATCGTTAATAAACAACCCCATCTGGAAGGCTTTGGTATAAATCCCGGCGTGTTTAGAGATTTAGCCTCCTCGTGAGACAATATATGGGGAAGTATTAATGATTCGAAGTTTATTAAAGTTCAGCTTGAGATACCAACAAACTCATCCGTGCTAAAAACTTATGAAAAACATTTATTTATACATATATATATACATTTATTTATACATATATATATATATACACATAAATTCACACGTATATTGAGTAATGACACGCATCGGTGGGTGCTAAGGCAAAGGTTTGTCTCTCACCGGGTGATTGGGGTTTCATTTCCGGCTTTATGTATTAAGGTGCTTTTTCCTTTAGTGGTGTCACACTCTACCTTCACGCAATGACCGGTGCACTTCTTTAATCCAATTTCTATCTTCCTCATCCCTCCCCTATTATTGTAAATACGTAGAGATCCCAGACGATTAGGAAGACGCGGTGAACAAGAAATAAAAAGACGGAAGGGGTGATGAAATACAATAACAGAAAATTTGTTTTAAATTAATGTGTGTGTTTTTTATCGCCCATTCGGACTATACGCTTATATACTAATCACGCTAATATATTGGGCACAAGGAAGATTGAATTAAGGCGAAGTGTACCCCTATTTGCGTAAAGGGAGAGTGAAAAACCACTCAGTTAAAACCACCATCAGTCCACCCGACTTAGATTCGAACCACGATCTCCCCATGATAAACAGTCTAGTCTATCGCGAGAGTGACACCTTGGTTCACATGAGGCCATCAAAGCGGGTAATGTTAAATGGGAAATTAATTTTCAACATGAGAGTAAGGTATTTTGTAAACCAACGTATCGTGGACCTTGTTACGAGCTACACTGTGAACTCTGTTATCAGCAGCCAAAAGCTAGTATTAACGCCACTTGCTATTGTTTACCCCAAGTACACCCCCTCTCGACCTGTTTGTACGCCTCATATCTAAATTACCTGTTATCTTTCACAGTCTGACACACATTCCAATCATACAGAGAGGTGTGTGTGTGTGGAGAGGGTCCTCGGTTTGACGTCTTTCTTTGGTCATCGCGCTGTTAATGTATCAATCAACCTCAACTTTCCCTCATACCCTTACTTGGGGGCAAAGTGGTCTATGACTATTATTATTAGGTGTTCTGTCTTACGACAGGTACATTCCTTTTGTCAATGAACTTAAACCACCAATGCGCCCAGTCCTCTACCTCCTTCAGATCCCAGAATTTTCGTCTTTCCTTCAATTAATTTAGTCTTTGAATCCTCCTTCTTCCAAAGATCCTCATTCCCTCAACCTTTCCTTCTATGACGTCGTGCAGAGGACAGTTCCTCCTAAGGATGTGTCCGATCCAGTTTGCATTGCACCAAAGAATCACATCCAAAATGGTTCTCTTCCCACCAACTCTTCTAAGAACTTGTTCACGTGTCATCCGTCTGTCCACCTGATCTTCTTTATCTAAAACTAGGGGCTCCCAAACTTTTTAAACCGAAGGAACCCTTGCATCAGAAAAAAAAATCTTTCTGGAGCCCTCATAAAAATGTTTACACAAATATTATGAACCTTCAATAGCAACAGTTAAATTTTACAAGTATAAAAGTATAAAACAAACGAAAAATATCACGTCATGTTCTGGATGCTCTTTTGGAAAATGTCCATTATTCAGAATTGAAAAAATTGCAATTTTGATTAGTGATTACTGATGCTATTTTATATTGAGAAAAACAAATAAAGAATATTCTAAAATAATTGCCTCACGCAGCCTAATAAGTATGGTGGAGCCTAAAGGGCTTAGCGAAGTAAAGTTTTAAAAACGCTGATCTAAGGCATTAGGTCTTGCACTTGGTGAGGGTTACTGCAGAAGGTCGTGGAGCTAATCCTGGATTGATTGGTGCGCTTTGTGGGTAGAGGGGTTGGTGTTTCCTCTAACCTCCTCATCCCTTACTCTCAGATTAAGAGGCTAATAAATGTTATGCTAGACCTACTGATTGAAAAAATAGAAAACAATACAAGTGTGATAAAAAAGTTATATAATTATTCATAGGCCATCTCCGTGACTGAGGGGTAGGGTTTAGTGGATCTTAACTTAATAGCCGAGGGTGGTTAGTAACATTTTACTATTTTCACATTAGATTATACTACACATTCAGGTTAACCACATGTAGTCACACCTATGGGTTAGGGTTGATAAAGTTACAATCCATACGAAATGTATATAATATACATTTGGATGGGGAGTCACTTAGGAAAAGCCACCAGATTGCGCCCGATAAGGTTTCGATCCCCAACTTTCCCCTCACCAAAAAACCAAAATGGGTGACACTGACGATTTAAACCTTGCGCCCACCAATGCATGTGTCTAATAATAAGACGTGTTTCTAGCTTGGTGAAACACCATCTATAAACAAAATGGAAAATATATAATTTTTTTTTTCGATTTTGAAATATTTATGGCCGTGTAAGTTTTCTTGGTTCTAGGGCCTATAGGGTCAAAATGTTGCTACCAATTTGTACAGGATTAAATTGATAGCAGTATTGCGATAAGAACTTTTAATATAAATTTAAGCTATTCAAAGATTACATTTTCACATAGGTTTCAGTATAAATTATGACTTCTATAAAACCAATATATTTGTGGATTATATTGAAGATACGTTTGAAAAATATCAAAACATCTTACAAAATCCTTCAACTCATATTTCTTAAAGATAATAAATGTCATGAACTATGTTTTCAAAGGTAATTCGTTGTATTATAACTGAAAATGATATAAACGTTATGATAGTATTAACACGCATAGAAATTCAGTGACCTCATAGCCATCAAACTCATTTTTCATGTGGGAAAGATCATGGGAAGAATACTCAGCAGACAACTGGAACAAAAATAATAGAAAGTGTGACGGAAGCAGACCAATTTAGACTCAGAAAAATAAAAGGAATTAGATATGCCTTTGGGGTTGTGAGAATAATTTCAAATAATTTCAAAGATAGTGCTGGAAGTCAAGGATGAAGTCTACATTAGTTTCATCGACTAGTAAAAGACGTTAGAGTTAAGTGGAAGAAACTGATGAAAATACTCAAGAAGATCGGAATCAATTGGAGGGACAGAAGGCTGATTGCAAACCTGTAACTGGGACAGATAGTGAAGGTAAAGCTGATTGATGGAGAGACCAATGGAGTTAGATAGAAAGAGGATTGAGACAGGGGTGCTTTTTGTTACCCCATCTGCTTAACTTATATGGAGATTGGCTGGCCGGGGAAGCCCTGGAGGGACGTGTCAATTTTAAGATAGGAGGAGGCGTCATCTACAGAGTTAAATAAGCCAATTAAATAAGCTATAGCATGGTAATCATACCAGGATTAATCTGTCAGATCGATATAGTTAGTCATCAGTTTGGCTCGTGAGATACAAAGTCTTAAGGTCAAATTGGGTTTATATATCTTAGGATTGACTTGATAAGCACTTTCTTTTTATATTTTGCGCACCACGTTTTTCTACCTACCTGGGCTATCCTATTTTACATTAACAAGGAGGGGATTACAAAGGTATAGTTCTGGTGGAAATGAGCCCGCCATTGCGTGGAGGAAGAATGTGAAATAGTTCTAAAAATCCACCATACCCAACTAAAATTTGAATTTTGACCTCCTATCAGTGGTAAACTAGACAAGATGAGGTTTACACTTAAGTTGAAGCACACTGATGTAGGTTACATATAAAGCTATGATATATATCACTATCATAATCAATAGTAGGACCCAATCAGATATTTTTATTAGTGCACCCCGTCATACTACCCATGGGAGGTATACACATTTAGTTACACTATAAGGGTAGGGAAGAGATAGGTTAATCTTAAAAAAAAATATCCAAATTTGCACATAAGAAGAGGGAGAAACTATTTAGTAAACACAAACCTTATTAGCATACCCGACTAGGATTCTAGACCCTGTCTTCCCATATTCAGCAATTAAGTTTGTTGCGAGAGTTACGCAGTCACCAATGTGAGGGATAGGATATGTTAAGGTACTATTGCAAATCTTCATAGTCAATCAATATTTAACCCTTTAGTTCAGTATGTAGAGCGCCTCTTTACTAATGTGAGCTCTTGGTTTAGAAAAAAAATATAAAAATTAGGTTAGCCAAATTTTATAGGTGTAAATTTAACGCCATTTAAATTAGACTACTTACTTTAATTAAGAGTGTTAAATTCTAGAGAACTGAAACGTGTTGTAGACGTTTAGAAATTCCGCATTATTTAATAAGTTATTTGATATTATTTTAATATCGTTTTCAATAAAATGTTCAATAGGTTTGTGATCAGTTAAAAGTTTAAGCTTTGCGTTTAAATTTTAAATAAATTAAATTTCACTTTATGCCAAAAGTGTACGTCTGAGATTAAATCAAAAGGTTTGAAATTTAGATCTAGCCTTCCTCTGTCAAGTAAAGTCATGTTTTGGTAGGGTCAGAACATAAATATTTAAGATTATGTGGGATTGTTTTATAGGGTTTTATGTAAGCTATCACACATTATTTTAAACACTTTAAACTTAAAATTTAAATTTTTTAACTGATAATAACTTTCGCCAATTTTTTAGTGAAAAAAATATAAAAAATATAAATCCAATTAATAAATATTTCGAGTTTTCTAAACATCTTCAACCCTTTTCAGTGCTCACCTATGTATCACCCTTAATTATATAAGGATTCTTAGTGAAAAATCCAAACAGGCCCCGTGGTATAGTGGTAAGTGAACCTGACTACGAACCTAGTGGTACCAAGCTCGATTCATAGTCAGTGCAATGTGTATTTTTCCTTGAGGGGTAATTATCCCAATGGTCACCAAGTTATGGTTAATTAGGCTTAAGTTAGGTTTAAGATTACTACTGGCTGCACACCTTCATTATCACCATCATCACATCATCCCATTGCTGATACGACATGTAGACAACCTCCATTGGTGTTCCCTGGGCAACGTTCTGTGCCACCAGAGTGGCTAAAAGTCTACACACACAGGTGACCGAAAAAAATATTACATATCTCTACCGGTCAAAATTCCTAATGCTAAAAAAAAGGGCAATACCTTCACAAACATTAAAATATTTAAAAGGTGGTCGTTACTTTTATACAAAGATCATCCAGGTTCCACCTAAAATTATTTTAATCATATTTTTAACATGAAAACTTATGTACCAAGGATGTGTCAAAAGATTTCAAAACATATCCAAAGGGGAAGCCGCCATTTCAGAGCCCCCTTAACGGTGCTATTTTCGGTTTTCCTGTGCTTGATCAAGTATTTACCATTATGTAACGATTATTTTAAAAAGATTCCACATCCCTGCCCTAATTAATTAACTAAGCTAAGATGCCAGTGACTGTATACAGTCCGTTGGCCATAGGAGTGGTGGTATCTGACAGCTAGCAGAAGATTTGTATCACAAACTTGGTTAAAAGTCACAAATTTATAAGTAGTTACTATTTTCTTAATAATACTATCCATACTATCGTCTAAAAGTGTTAATAAACGCTTCAAATAATACTTTCCCAAGGATTACTTTTTAATTGGCCTTTTCATAACTAGTTGAAAGAAAAAAATATATATTAATAAAAGTCTTATATTTTTGTTCCGCATTAATGTTGTGGCAACAAGATTTATAATGTATGAAACAATATGTTAAGAAATACTATATTCACATATATATTGTTATAAATATCCACCGAAATTAATAAATATTTTTTTATAAAACTTAGAGAAGAGACCAACCCAAATTTTTGTTATCAAAATAAAACGTTTTTACTTTTTAGGCAAATTCGCATAAACACAACCAAAAATTGTTTGTATGACGTAATTTACGGTCCTCATTTCCATCCTGTTTACCATCTTGATTTATGAACAGAAGGCAGCTCTTTAGAAGATCTTATTTGTAAAACTTTTTAGTGAACTACAGATGAAAATTCTACCCAAAAAAATAAACATACAAATGGTTATTTTCAAGTTTTTATTTCATTAATGTAAAAAAGTTTAAAAGAAAAAACCTAATTAAAAACAAATTGCTTATTGTGAAAGTTTTAACTTTCAAAAGTGATAGTAGACATTGTCTCTAAGATCATATGGTTTGGAGAATGGATACATGAGATTAGATCTGGTAGCTTTTGCTAGCTGTCAGTGGCCAACACCCCAGTGTTGTATGGATACATGAGATTAGATCTGGTAGCTTTTGCTAGCTGTCAGTGGCCAACACTACAGTGGCGAATGAATATGTGAGAGTAGATCTGGTAGCTTTTACTAGCTGTCAGTGACCAACACTACAGTGGCGAATGGATACATGAGAGTAGATCTGGTAGCTTTTACTATCTGTCAGTGGCCAACATTCCAGTTGCGAATGGACTCTAGATATAGGCTAAGTAGACCAATCTCTCCAACGGGTTACACCTAAGACCTTCCCCCTTATCAAGGCCCCCTCCCACACTCTTGGGTGACCTGGACCGTATCTGTAGCTTGGTGATAACTCCAGA
Source organism: Timema bartmani (assembly GCA_902151455.1). Classification (NCBI taxonomy): domain Eukaryota; kingdom Metazoa; phylum Arthropoda; class Insecta; order Phasmatodea; family Timematidae; genus Timema; species Timema bartmani. The sequence continues at coordinate 183,173 of CABFWB010000027.1, forward strand.
ACTAATCCCATATCACCTGAGCGGGATTAAACTGTCAGCGTTCAGTGGATTACCGGAGCGGCTACCGTCCACACGGTCTAGCTCTTTCTCTCTCTAGTTCTCTCTTGAGTGACAAGTTAACACCTCCAGGATAAGATTGCTACTTACAAGATGGGACGTTCTCTCTCTTTTTCTCTCTCTACACCCATCCGTCTCTACAAGGAGACTGGGGAAGTATAGGAAAATCGTAGTACAAAGGTAGGTTAAGAAAACAAATAAATTGACAACGAAAAATATAACTTTAGTAGGTTTTTGGTGGGGAAGACATTAAAAAAATACAAACTTTCACCAAGGTGAGGATGTAGGGCATGCGAGTTAAGTGTTTTTGCACTTTATATAGCAAAACATATTTTCGGTCAAAATAAATCAAATAATACTTTAGCAGAAACACAGTTTAATTTTCTTCTCATGGTTATATCAAAAGTTGTTGAATATCTGTCAGTAGAATAGCGGCATTAGATGAAAAACTATTTAAATTAATAGAAAAAGTTGTCATTAAATTCGAGAACACACTTAACAGATATTCAAGAAAATGTTGATATAACCATGCGAAGAAAATTAAACTGTTTTTCTACTGAAAAATGATTTGATTTCTTTTGACCGAAAATACTTTTTCCATATAAAAACTGCAAAAACACCTTTTCTTGCAATCGCTACACTTCCGCCTTAATGAATAGTTTATATTTTTTTAAATAGAAGACTAAGATATACACATATACAAACATTTGACATTGATTGAACTTCATCTGGAATTTTTTTTTAAATATTCAAGTTCCTCCTGGGCATTTATCAGTCGCTGTTTACGGTTTACAGTAAGTATCTACAATTCGTTAATTAAAATAAATAGATAGCTACCTGTTTGTATTCACTACTTCTAATGTCAGAATAGAACCCTATTGAAATTCATACCAATAATTGGATTACCCGCGGTAAGATTGTTTTTCGAAAATTTAGTTCTAGACGAAAAAAAAACTGGGTAAGTAAGCACTTTTGGTTCTATCTGGAAGTATACTCGCATTTGAGTGGAGGGATGGTGGGTAACCATTTGGGAAATATCACCTGAGTACACCTGGCTAGGATTCGATCCTGACCTCTCCATCACGCAATTCCACCAGGAAATGGTACATACAAGTGTGTGGTCATATATGTTAGATTTTTTTTTAAAAGCACTGCATCTTACTACCCGTTCGGGCTGTACGCAAATGTACTAATTATGCTAAGGAGCTATAAATTAGAAATATGGAATTTAGAGAAAGTTTACCCGCATTTACAGGGAGATAGTGATAGACCATTTAGGGAAAAAAACACCCTAAGTATATCTGACAGGAATTCTAACCCGCTCTTTCCGTCATCAGCAGTCCAGTTTATTGTGAGGCTGACGCCTTAGATAATTCAACCTACGAAGTGGATTTTAGCAATGTTGCTAGCGCAGCTTTCAACAGCTATAAGTTTCCCCGATTGGATCCTTAACTAAAACTGAAAAGGGATCTCTGTTAAATGGTGTGTTATCAGCAGCTTCCATTGGGAGGCTTTTGTTTTATGACCGGGAGGGACTTTAACGTCCAGGTTTGGTCGCCTTATGTGTAGACTATTAGCCGCTCTGTTGGCACAGAACTTTGTCCAGAGTCCACCATAGGAGGTTGTCTACACGTCGCACCCAAAATGAGTTGATGTGATGATAGTTATTGTGAAGGTGTAGAGCCATTGTAATTTTTTTATTTAGCACCGCGTCTTACTCCCGTTAGGATTACTCCATTAAAATGTGAGTAAATTTCTTATAAATTCTACCTTCATAATTCCTAACCCAATAGTGTAAAGATTTGGATAATCTGAAAGAATAGTGGCCTTCCTTTTTAGACTCTTTTTATCTCAAAAGTAAACAAAAATCTATATTATCATAGATTATGACTTATTTAATTATTTTCTTTTATATACATGTGTAAATTTATTTATATTTAAATCCTTATATATAATTTGATAAGCCCGTTTCCGGTAATAGAAATCACGAGGAAATGACTGAACAGATTTTGACAAACGACCACTAATTTTAATGGTTAGGAGTCCAGGATGTCGGGAAAAATAGTAGTTTTCCACGGAAACCCGATTTTCACAGAGAATGTTCAATTTTTCATTCTTTGTTTAATCACCATGGAAAACGTTATTTGCTGCGTGGCTGTAAATCTCTATACAAATATATCTCTTTGGCTAAAAAATAATAACTCAATCTTTATTTGTTGGTCCAAAAACATCACAATTTTTTCTTTGGATGAACATTTCTCTTTGGATGCTGGTCATAACACATCTAAATTGAGATATCTAAATTGGTGAAATATTAATTTTTTATTAGAATGCTGCTGTCGTTAATTAGCATTTAAATCAATAATATTGAGCATAATTCGAAATTTAAAAGGTTAAGTTGTTAATTTCATGAAAATATTGTCTACGTTATGTTTCGCGCATTATAAAATAATGTTTAACTAGGCCTATGTTTTGGTATGTATTATAAGCTCAAAAACGATAAAATGATATTGAATAATGTTTATAAATAGCCATTTTGACTAATGTTTAGAAATAGCCATTTTGACTATCTAAGTATAAGTTTTGGTGCTAATTTTTTTTTCAAATAATGGGTTTTTATGTTCATCTTATTCAAAAATTGGTTTTGATGTTCATTTTTGCAAATAGTAACACAATACAAATGCATAAGTTAAGCTATTTTTCATTTTACTGCTTAATTTTGAGGATATATATTTAAAAGAATAATGTTTTGTGTACCCCATTTATATTTTCACATTTTTACAAATACAATAAGTTCAGTTATGTTTCCATGTTGATACTTAATTTTGAAGGAATGATATTTCAAAGAACCGTAATGTTTGAATACCACATCTATATTTTCATATTCTCTCTTTATGGCTGACATTATGTCTCATGGTCTCACACACACCCTCTCTCACACAGTCTCTCCCAACACACACACACACACTGTAACACTCTCTCTTATAGTATTCTCGCATTCTCTCTCTCAACTACATCCCTCTTTCTCACACACTATCCACCCTCACATACACTCTCTATCACACAATTTCTCTCACATTTCTTTAATATACTTTGTCTTATGCTCTCTCTCAAACGCTCTATTTCTTAAACGCTCTCTCACAAACGCTCTCTCTCTCTCTTTCAGACACTCCCCCTCTCTCAAACTCTTTCTCTCTCAAACTCCTATTTTAAAATCTCTCAAAACCACTCTAAATCTCTATATCTCAATCTCACTCTCTCTATCTTAAACTCACTCTATCTCAAACTCACTCTCTCTCAACACTCTTTCTCTCAAACTCACTTTCTCAGTTTCTCTTTCTAACTCCTTCTCTTAAATTCAATCGCTAACTCTCTCTTACTATAATTTGATAAGCCCGTTTGCAGTAATAGAAATTGCTAGGAAATGGCGGAACAGATTTTGACAAAAGACTCTAATTTTAAAGGTTAGGGATCTAGGATGTCGAGAAAAATAGCAGTTTCCAACAAAAAGCTGACTTTCTCAGAGAATTTTCAGCTTTTCATTCTTTGTTTACTTCACCATGGAAACCCTGCTATGTGCATAAGTATATATATTTAGATAAAATATTTCTCTCTGGTTACAAATAATACAAACTAATTTCTTGGTGGTATGGTGCAACAAATAGAAAGATTACGGCAGTTATTTGTATATTTATCAAACCAATCGATGATATCAGGTTATATAATTATATAGATAGAGCATTTTAATTTTATTCTTCTTCTTCTTATTCTTTTAAAGTTTAACTATGCTCTTATGTATAATTTGATAAGCCCTTTCTCGATAAGTGAAATTACGAGAAAATGGTTGAACCAATCTTGACAAACGTCTACCCATTTTAAACGTTATGGGTCTGGGATGTCGACAAAAATAGAAACTTAAAACAAAAACCCAAATTTCCTAGCGAATTTTCCATCTTTTCATTCTGTGTACGCAAGGGCCCTTCTGTACAATAATTATTTGTGAACATCGCCGTAGAAACCATAATTTGTGTTTAGTTGTATGGCTAGATCAAATATTTGTATTTGGTTAAAAGTAATAACTAATTTTTACTTCTGTGTTTTGGTGCCACAAATAGATAAAGAAATGGAAGTGGGGTCGTTTTAAAGTTCTCATCGTGGTTCGAAGGGGGCAAATAAACGTTTTGATTCAAATTAGACACCAAAATATCTATATAAAGTGCATAGCCTTTGACGAATACACTATTAGCTAGAAAGTCGAGAGAACGCTTTTAATAGAGATCTTTTCCAGATAAAAAGCTTTGAATACATTTTAGTTCAATACTCTGCAGAAATTGCTGCAACGATCCACAAGTAGTGTACAAACGACACAGCTCAAAAACTTTTTTTTAAATTATGATTTAACTATATGTAAATTACATACTAGCTTTATTACTAAAGATTACATAAATAGAAACCAATAATAATTAACCTATATAGTAAAATGAATGAAAAATAGTGTCAGATCTTTATGAAACTGACCCAAGAAAAAGATATGAGGCATATTTAATCTTAAAAATAGCATTTAAAATAAATATTACTACACAGTCGTACAAACTTTATCATATAATCTATTATAATTTTATATGCAACAAAAATTTACAAAAAAATATTTAAGTAAAGTAACGCTTTTTAAATTTCCCTAAAAACATACATGTAATTTTGATATTCATTTGAATTACCCCTCAGATATAGGAAAATAATAAGTAGAATTGTTATAACCATGTTTTATTAATTTCGTATTTTCAAAAACTACTCATCATTAAACTACCCTCAAATATAAACTATTATATAATAATATTTATGATGTAAGATCCTCCCTAGATAGCAATTTTGAGCAAAATCGGTAAACCCATTTTAGAAATATTCAATTTTTTTAAATTGGTCATTTTAAAACTACCTCTATTTTTATTTTTACGGATAGCAAGTATACAGTGTTATTTTAAGTTTAAAACACCATCAAGATATAAATTTTAAAACAAAGTTTTTGAAACAATTTTATTTTTTTAAATTTCAATTTCAAGTACATGTTATATGAATCTTATCTCAAATAAATGTTTTTTAGGAAAAGAGTATATAATGTTGTTTATCATGTGTAACAAAGGTTATTAACTAGAAAGTTGCAGTTATAAATAGTGATAAAACGGTGTACACAAACACACAAAACTAGAGTCAGTCATAGAAGAAACAGGAAGTGAACAATATCGAACCAGACTGCCGACACGAGCCGCGTGTCACTTGACGAGTGTCATATCTTGGATACGAACTCTGGGCCCCCACAGACCCGAAGACTGGGCCTATATATACCTGGTGCAGTGGCGTGAGACAAGTTTAACACAGGAGTGGTGTAGGGAGGCCCCGTCACATCGCGATAAGAGGAACTTGTGAGCGACAGCCAGAGGGATATGTCCAGCGGAGCGTGCAACTCTGGACCTTATCAGCACGCCAATCATGGGCTATAGTCAGGTTGTAGTCAACCTGCACATAGCCCGGCTAAAGTCAACGGGACAATTAATCAAATACTTAATTAACTGGAGATAGGTTTATTCCCATAATAGTATGTGCAAAACCTATATTTTCTGGTGATAAATATCGTTTGGATGATTTCGTTAATAAACAATACAAATTGTATTATTCCTGTAGACAATATTCTAGTTCGTTAGTTAGGGGTCCCTACATGTATACCTTAAATTTCTTATGAATGGATATTTAGAACATCTTTTATAAAATACAAATTTATTCTTTGCGGACAACATTGATAATATTTTACTATTTTATTATTGCTATTTTATAGGTATTTATAGTATCTATCAAAAGTGACAACTGCGTATTATATGACCTGATGTATGAACAGGTTAAAGTAGCTCTAGTAACATTTTTTAGCTGTCATATAAAACCCTTCCTATAAAAATTGGGGTATACACTCCATTTACCCTGAACCCGCTTTGGTGGTCGGTTAGTCTTAAAACATCCCTCTCGTAAAGGACTGAACTGCTGATCAAGGGGAGTTTGGGGTTCATATCCTGGTCGGATATACCGAGGAATGTTTTTCCTAAATGGTTTTACACTCTCCCTCCACACAGATTCGGATATACTCCCTCTAAATTAAACCTTCCTTTAACTTTGCGTACTTATTAGTACAGGCCCTATATGTAGTAACCCAAGTGAGTAGCAAGATGAGATGGCAAATATAGATATATCCTGAGAGGAAACAATATTACCTTTCATGATGATGATGATGATGATAATAATAATACTTAGCACCACGTCTTACTACCCTTTCGAGTTATACGCTTAAGTACTAATTACTCTAATGGGTTATGAATTGGGAAGGTTGAATATAGAGGAAGGGAACCCGCATTTGCGTGGAGGTAGAATGGAAAACCATTTAAAAAACTTAATTCACCCGATCGAGATTCGAACCTCGATCACCCCGTCATCAGCAGTCTAACTCAACACGAAACTCGCGCAGTAGCTAACTACGCCACCGAGGGGGGTGTTAAGTTCCACTATGGCTTAGCTTATAATATAGGGTGTGTCATAGTGTAATATCTCAAGGAATTCACATCTTTCAAATGGATATTAAAAATTATTCACACTAATAAAACATATTGGAGACACCTATTACTCCAAACATCTGGTTTCAATCAGCCTATTTAATTTGTAAATTATATTTAATACTGTATGGTTAATGTTTCAACAAAAAAATCTTGTCTTATCGTTTTTATATTATACTAGGGGCAGGAAAGTGTAATCAGCCAATATTACACTTTGTGTTAGATTAGCTTATTATTCTTTACCAGTATTCTCACTGTGGAAGTAATTTAATCATAAGTTGGCCTTGCAATACTACTTACCAATACCCTTTAAGGTAAATATACCCACCACCAAGTTTATCTGATCAATAACTGGAGACCAAGCCACTCAGCTAAATTGGTTGCCAGATATGCAAATGTATGTCCCAAACATAAATAAACTAGTAGTTAGACTCAATACACCAAAAACAAGAGAAAGATGACATCGTATACGAAACAAACCAGGATGGCTTAGTGGTAGAAAATTGCCACGCAAAGCCAAAGCTCTCAGGCTCGATTCCCATGTACAGGTTTTAATTTTACACTTAATCGAGTTTGATACCACTGTCAACACTAATCATGATTATAGTAATCACATACAAGTTTTTAATGCACATGAAATAAACATCTTATAAGATGATTACGAAAAAAATACCTCGAAAAGAATTATTAGTTTTAAGAAAATCAAAATTTCAAACAAGACGAAGTAAAGGCCTGCTTCAAAAGTGACAAGTTTTATATGTATGTACACTGCTTTTCTAGTTAGTTTGTCTAGCCTTGTTTCTTTATGTGACATCGCCTCTGCCTCTAAACTTACCTTTCACATGTACTTATTTTTTCTAATGTGACCCGTGACCTGCATCAGTCTTCAGTGGACTTAATAACAAGTAACTTACATCTAGTTTGGTTAGTCGATGATGAGAAGGTTGTTATTCTAATCGACTCCGTGTGTACTGAGAGCGGTTTTTTTTTCTCTAAATAGTTTCCCAACCTCCTTTCACGCCAATTTGGATACAATTTGTATAAATTCTACCTTATTTATCCCTACCCAACAAGTGTAAATGAATGCGAATAGCCCGTACAGATAGTAAGATGATGTGCAAATATACTAGTAGATTTCAATTCATTGTTACCCACTTTGGTGGCCGCATGGTCTAAAGTGCTCCTCTAGCAGTAGACTAGACTGTCGAAGACGGGGATATCGAGGTTCGAATCTCGTTTTGGGTGTACTGAGGGTGGTTTTTCCAAAATGATTTTCCACTTTCGCTTCACGCTAATGCGAGTACATTTCCTATAACTATAACCTTCCTCATCCCTAAAACCATTAGCGTAATTAGTACATAAGCTTATAATCCAAGCAGGCAGTAAGTAATACGCTGTACTAAAAAGAATTGTAAACACTGTGCATCACATTCTTTTAAAGTATCTTCTGATTTCCAACCATTACCAACTTTTTAATTTTAAAATATGGTATTATGTAGTAGAATGAATAATTTAAAACAATAGAGGACAACGTCGTTAAATGTTTCATTTAACTTGATCGTCGTAGATGGTCAATTTGTGATTTTATTTCCGACCGGAACTCAGGGGGCATTTTTACAAATGGGCTTTCATTGTATTTTAATCCCTGTCCTTTTTTCGAGTAAATCCAGCTGATTTTTCTCTTAGATTTATACTATATATTTTTTGCCACTTAGAATGAGTCGTTAGTAATTCTTATGTCAGAATGAAAACAATAAAGGAAACCCGCGATAAGTTCAAACCAGACAATTTAATCTTTAAATAAAAAACATGTGTAATTTTAAAGTGATGACACAAAGCTAGGGGCTAGAACCTCAACACACAGTCGGTCACGCTAGGCTGCCTATCTTCTACTTCCTTGCAGTGGGATGTCATTAAGGAAAAGCAGCTAAATAGGGTAGATTTAGTCAGGCACTTATATGAAGAGCCTTATATCACAGCTTAAAAGTTACTAGACCTAATGTCACGTATTCACACAAGTAATGTGACCTTCACAAGTCACTTTTTATTGATATTATCAATACCTAAGAAATTTAAAAAAAATTAAAATTTGATCAATTTTTGCCGCAAAAAATAGGTTTATATTTTACAAACAGATCTACCTATGAAAATTAGTTTGTATTTATGTATATATAACCTGATTCTACTAGGAAGAACCGGTTTAAAAATTACAATCATAATCTTTTGAGATCAAAATTGATAGCATTTTACTTTATTATTGGGTGACCTGGCGGTTTAGGGGTAAGGTGTCAGACTTCTGTACTGGGAGTCCGGGGCTCAATCCTCGGTCCCGGCACAAATTTATCTGATTGCCAAACCCTTCCTTCACCTATCCACCGTGGTTCGGATCCCACGTTAAACAGTAGGTCCTCCATTTCATCTCACAATCACCCTACCATTACACATTAGCGTGGTGCGTATAACCCGAACGGGTAGTAAGATAAGGTGCTAGTAACTATAGTACTTTGTTATTTATGTTATGTTATAAGTATTAATCATATCTATGAAAAGTTAGCGATGTAAATCATATTACTTGAGGTTATATGAGAGCATTTTTACCAACGTGTGGGACTAAACTGTCATTTACAGTTCTTTCTTCCAGAATCCTACTACCATATTTAGTGGTATTACAGGTAACTTATACAACTTTTAAATATGTGTACCAATTCTTCGCTTACTACATATACTTGCACGGGCTATCCGAATATTTACGCAAATGGGATAAGAGGGAGGGAGCTATGATTTATTAGAAATATTATAGCCAGATTTGCGTGGACAGTGACAAACTATTTTGGAAGAATCAACCTTAGTACACCCATTAATAATTCGAAACCCAACCTCCGATTCCCTATCATAACAGACGCTATAAGAGGCTTAGCCTACGTTCCCACCGATGCGGGTCTTAGCACCTTAAAAATGTCGGGATTCGGAGGTCGGACAATCCTCATTCGACCTGAAAATCTTGTTATTCGAATACTGAGAGAGTGGTTGCCTCTTTAAGATATACTAAAGAATTGTATATACAGAATTATTCAGATCTCCAGGTAAAATATTATACAGGTTGTCGACAAGACAAGTATTTTCATGTAATGAACCTGTGGCCGACAATGCCAAATGGTGCTGTTACCAGAAGTACTGTGTGCACCTAAGGGGTAGGTAACTAATCAATCTTCAGCACATAACAAGCGGAATGGGGTGTAAATTATGACTAGTAACATGAAGTGAATGGCCTGACTACAGGTACTCATAAGTAATTGCTGCTACGCTGGGATCATCGTGTGTGTCAGGGGAGGGAGTGGGTGTGAATGCCTGCTTTGGTTTGCTTGGCGTGCTGCTGCGTGTGTTGACTACCCCCTAGGTGCATACAACGCCTACTTTGATGTCTTGTAGCGGCGCTATTTGGCGTCGCCGACTCCAAATTAATTTCGTGGAAATATTTTTCACCCGTATAGTTTGTATAATATTTTACCTATAGATCTGAATAGCCCTGTATAGTTTTGGTTCCGAGGGACAAAGGAAGTAAACCCGTCAATCCCATTTCAATTGTGGAATGTAAAAGAACCCTGAAAGGTATGCGAACATGCCTTTCCCTGCAAAATTGGTAGGCCTTTTCGCTCTCGTTCATAGAAAATTCTCGTGTGCTGATATAATCAGTCGGTTCAGAAATTGCACGTTAAATGCCTCAAATAAATCACTTAAAAAATGTAATAAAAAGGTGAGAATTTTTGGTGTGTGGAGTCACTCCTACTTCATTATCAAATTAAATGTAGATTAAATGTTGACCCCAACCGGGATTCAAAACAGGGACTTTCAGATGTGGCTGGTCAGCAGCTGAGGGTCTAAGCTTGATTGATCTTAACGATTATATTGGGAAGTGATAACGTTTTCAGTTTTTTTATGAAGATTACACAAAATTAATGGTAAAACATTTTTTAAAGTTAGGAACATGGTTTTTAAAACCTGTTTATCAGTAAACAACCCAACGTATTTTTTTCTCATAAAAAAAGTATTATTTTGATAGTCTTATGAAAAACTCTACAGAAACAAATTTTGAACCAAATTGTTAAAGCCATTTTTTTTTAACTCGTATTTTATAAAGTCAATCATTAGGTAAGCTAATCTAGAATTACATTATGCTTTTTAGAAAAACGAAGATACATACCTATTTATCATGTAAAACATTCTTAAGATATCGATTTTAAACAAAAGTTAAAAAAATATATAAAAAATCAGACATTAATAACTATTCTTAATTTTAGAGCTTATAATCAAAATGACAATTTGGCCTTGAGGTATGACCATATAAAATAAATATAAACCTCTCCTGATTGAGCCCCAGGTATAGGGACAGAGAAAGAGAATATTAAGGTGTTTTTTTTAGTTCTGAGGCACATAAAAGGTCGAGATCCATCATAAAAGCCTCAAGGTCGAAAATATTATCGAACACAATACTTTATTTATATGATATATTATTTTTAGCACCGTATCTTTTTATCCATTGGGGATATGCACATATGTACTAATTACGCTAATGTGCTTTGGATGATGAAAGTTGAATTTAGAGGAAGTGTAACCACATTTGCGTGGAGGAAAAATTCTAAACAATTTAGGGAAAACCACGCTCATTACAACCAGTCGGAATTTGAACCCCAATATTCCAGTCATCCACAGTCTATCATATTGTAAGACTGACACCTTAGACCAATCGGCCACCAAAGAGGGTTTTTAGAACTATGACAAAGTAACAGAAGGAAGAGGGGGTTCAATTTTTGAGTCCTTCCTTTTTGGTTTGTATTTGAATGTACGCAGGTCCACCCCAAGGGGCGAGCGGGGCAGGTTACTGCCCGGGGCAATGGGTTCTAGGGGGCGCCACGCCACCGATGTCTTAAAAAACTAATACATTGTTCATTTATATTTGATATTGTAATAATCTTCTTTGCTGTTTATTACGACTTGTGTCCCTGTTATAACCAGTGGGCATGAACGTAAGAAATTCATCCATCTTGTGATGAGTTCCTTTCAAGTTTATAGGACGTTAAAGAGGAGGGGGCGCTTAAATCAATGTTCGGCTGGGCTCAAAATTATGCTAGAGGTGGCCCTGAGTGTACGTCCAATGCTACACCTCTTTCTAAGAGTAGAAAGAAAGTGAAAGAGAAATGCCATTGGCGAGACAGTTGGGGTCGGATACCAACTCTACACTAGTGACCAAGTGATGTCTCAGGGGACGCAGTCGTGTTGTATTTACAACCGTGACAGGTCTGCCACCTTTAAAAAAAACCGTGGGAAAAACAATTCCCTAGGAATGTTCTGGTGGTAACACAACCCGCCCTCATCGTGTGTGGGGGCTGGAGGGGTAGTGGTCAGGAATAAAAAAAACAACGTGCGTGGATCTTTTTTTTTTATCTCATTCACGATCAGAGTAATCACATTACTCGGTATCGCTAACACACCATATACTGGAGTCGGGCAGTAGAAGAACCCTTGGTGGAGTGTTTATAGGCACCAAGTAAATAGATCAGAGGTCCTTGTTCAATACCCGACAGTATATAAAATAAATTAATATTTTTTTTGAATCGGTGCGTACAAAAATGAACTAAATATACAGTTTATTTTATATCAACCTATGTTTTTGATGGTGATACATCGATTGGTGATAAAATAAAGTCCTTATGGTACCAAAGGTTTTTTTTAGCACCGCGTCTTACTACCTGTTCAGGTTATACACCTATGTACTGATTATCCTAATGGATTATGGAGTAGGAAGGCTTAGTTTAGATTTTAGATAAAGTGCACCCGCATTTGCGTGGAGGGATAGTGGAAAATCGTCTAGGAAAAATCACCCTCAGTGCACCCGACCGGGATCGAACACCAGTTTCCCCATCTTTGGCAGTCTAGTTAAACGCTAGATTAGCGCGTTTGACCACGTGACCACCGAAGTGGGTGGTAGCATTGTTGATTGAGCTATGGACGAATTGTACAGAAGTGCACTAAAGCATAAGTATTTTTAGCACCGCGTCTTACTACCCGTTCGGGTTATACGCTTATGTACTCATTACACTAGGGGTTTTAGGGATTAGGAAGGTTATATTTATAAGAAATGTACCCGAATTTGAGTGGTGAGAGAGTGTAAAACTATTTTAGAAAAACGTACAGTACACTCAACAGAGATTCGAACCTCTATCTCCCGTCATCAGCAGTATAGTCTATTGTGAGAGTAGCGCCTCAAACCATGTGGCCACTAAAGTGAATCACTAAAACATTGGCTAATTTCAATTCATCACCACTTTGTCTAATAGCTTGTTAACCTTACCAATCAATATTCATTACTTCTTATAAAAATCAAGCACAAATTCTTTAGTAAAATTTTTTTTTTCCATTTACATACTATAAATATATACCATATCGAATCTCCAAAGATATATGGGTCAGTTTTATGGTCAGATTGAGTACGCCTCAAGTGTGGCGCTACGCTAAATACGGGACGACACCTACCTAATGCTGGGATCACGATCAACTTAACGTTAACTTAAAGTTAACTTAACGTAATTTAACGTAAAGAACCTCCTCGTGTGTTTAAATGGAGGCGATCAAGATGCAGTTAACTTAACGTTGACTTGCAGTTAACTTAACGTAAGAGATGTCCTGGGAGGTCTTTTACTTTAAGTGAACGTTACTTTAAGGGTATCACGTGATCTAGCCAGCCAATCATTATGCGAGTGACGTCAACAGGGATATTTGTTAACTCATTTGTTGGTATTATGACCAATGTTTACTCTTTAGCATAAGTTCTAGTGATCAGACATTGAAACAAAATAATTAAACTAAAATAGGAAAGCTAAATTTATCAAAAAAGTTTTGTAATATATATTTATTATATCGATTGAAAAGTGTAAACATTCACAGATCATCACTGTAAAACTAGTACAAATCACAGATCATACTCGAGAATGAAGATGTTTTTCTCGAGCTGTTACGTTAAGTTATGTGAATCGTGATCACACATACGTTAAGTTAACTTTAAGTTAACTTTAAGTGAACGTTACTTTAAGTTAACGTTAAGTTGATCGTGATCCCAGCATAAACCAGAATGGCATGAGCCAGTTTTATATGTGAAGCCAGCACATTCTATTCTGGTTTAGGTAGGTGTCCCGCATTTAGTGTAGCACCACACTTGAGGTGATACTAGTACAAAATCTACTTTTCATCATATGTTAGTCTCAACAGTTTTTAAATATCTTCCAAGAGCGTCCTGGAATTTTCTTCTGCATTTAAAAACTTGTCATTTAATGCCACTATGCTCAAAATAGATATTCAACAATGGTTGATATCACTTTGTGAATAAAATTAAATTCTATGTTTGCACGGAAGCAATATTTGATTCATTTTGAAAAAAAAAAGTTTTGCTATAAAAACTGCAAAAATACTGGCCTTTTCTCGTGTTCCCTACATCCCTACCTTAAAAGTTGCGGCTCAAAGTCCTGTATTCAGGCGTAGTTTTTCAATACAACGTTTTGTATGTGTTCATAATATTGCCTATTTATTGATATTCTTGGAGTCAGGGATTGTGTGTTCAGAGAAATGTTATACTGATAGGCCGGGCATTGACCTCAACTCTAACGTGTAGATGCTTCTTAAATTTTTAGAAAAATTACGTTTCTGTAGCCAATTGTGATCAAATTAACCCTCTAAATTATTTTAATAAAAGAAAACTAGAGCAGTAAGGTATCATAAGTATTTATAACAGGCAAAACTACTTATGTCGGGATGTGAACTGGGAAATTTATTTTTGTTTAATGCAAGTTAATTATTTATTTAACTGTTAAATTTAAGTAACTACTTTGATTAATTACTTTTATATGAAAATTTAAAACTTAACTCTTAAAGGAAGATAAAACTATCCATTATCAGTGAATATATTAAGAAATAAATGGTACGACACTATCACACAACTTTTTCATATTGTGTATTATAGCTGAGAAGAAAATTTTCAAAAATATATTTTTAGTAAATCAGCCTTAAGAAAGTTTCACTAATAAAAATAAACACATCATATTATTAGTCACATAAACACTTTATATATAATGTAACTTTAAACCAAACTGTTGATATGTTTTTGACAAATTTCAAATTTTCAAAAATAAGTTATTTGTTAACTACCCTATGATAATTTTAACTTGTAAAAATAAAAATGTATTCTAATTTATCATGAAAAACCATTCCCAGATACCCATTTTTAATTCAATCTTCAAGGCCAAATTAAGAAAAATTCAAATTTTCTAGAATTTGTACACTACGCTTAAATTAATTTATTCTTAAATATAGGCCTATATATATATATTATTATTTATCATGTAAAATAGTTCTCCAATACCAATTCTGAACAAAATAGTTATAAATTTATTTGAATGCAAATTTAAACGAAGTCATCAGTAAACTACCTTAAGCAATATTTCTGCCAAAGAAAAATTGTATGCAGTTTTATTTTTCATGTCAAATACTCTCGAGATATAAACATTCTAAACGAAATCTTTGGATACATTTTCAAAATATTTCAAATTTTCAAAAATCATTCATCACTAAACAAATTTTAATTTAAGGGCTAAAGCCCAAATCTAAATATCAAGTTTGAACAAAATGTATCTACCCATTTCATATATGTGGCCAAAGACAGACAGAATTGAAAAATCCTCTCTTTCTGGGCTTGGACACATAACACTTAAATATTCATCTTAATATCGAGTAAGGAAATATTTATAAATTAATCTACAATACTTTCACTTTATATGAGAAAGTAAAAATAAAACAAACTATAATGTGACAATTTTTGTTTTTGTTTGATAATAAACAACTTAAAACTAACACATTTTATATTATTAGACATAAAACTATTTCAATCTGCTATGGTAAAATTAATAAAATACAATATATTTGTTAGTTAAATGTTGTGAAAATATTTAGTGTCTCATCACTATCATCATATTTTATTAAACTATTAAATATATTATCAACTTGTACACAAAGGAATTTTGACCTAAAAGTATAACACTGCCTCAGTATATCCTAACACAAACAAAACCGATAAGTAATAAGAAACACTTACTAAAACAAAATATATAAATGAGTTAAAAGTGTGATGATTTGATGTTTGTGAGGCTGTAAAATAAAACCACTTTGTCAAGAAACTCTTCGGAGGCAATAAATTAATAAATAAACTTGAACGACTCAATTAAAAGTTTTGCATAGCATATTTATTATAGCCCATTGAAATTAATAACTATTAGATTAAAAATCATACAGGGATATAAGTTAAGAATCTAAAACTTGATTTATAGCCTTACTCTGACAGAGCTATTTCTCGTTCATTAATTTTCTTATGAATGGACATTTGGTAGACTTTTATAAATTATAAATAATTTTTTTGCTGTCAAAATTTATACAATTTTACTACATTATTAGTGTGATTTATTTATATATATATCAAAAGCTGTATATATATATCAAAAGCTATATAAATTATATTAAAAATATATATAAGTGTATCACGTGACTTGACATATGACTATGTGAAAGTAGATCTGGTATTCTTTTTAACTTTTGGATAGACCTATTCGTAATAAAATTAGGATACACATTTTCTGTGATAAAAAGAGGTTAGAGTTTTTGACTAGAAATCTGGTCACTTTATTTTTACGTTTTACTTTTTTGAAGTTCATCTTATGTCGGATAACACCGCTATATCGACTTGATATACTTGGCTGTTATTTTAAGGCAATGTATAGGCCTGCTTTTCTATAACTGCATACTATCAAATATTGTATTGCTACATACACAATTGCTACATATCACAATTTACTTTTTAATTAGGTGAAAAATAATTCAATAGCCTTACCTCATTTTGTGATTCGAATAACAATTCTAAAGAAACAGTTCCATATAAAAACTGAACACACAATTCACGAAACTAGATCACATTTGTGGTTGTATCGTCGTATAACACACCTGATTGTTCCCGTATCACTGATGTACCACCACTGAACCGAAACATAAGGACCCCCCTATAGAAAAACACCCCTTTGACTGCCTCTCGAGTTCCACTTATTTAATATAGAGATAAAAAAAAAAGAGCTGGTTGTATCAGAGAAAAGGTTCCGTCATACGGGTTCCTCGCTTCGTCAAATATTAACTCTTCCTGTACCCTTAGGTAAATACCATTTTTTACGGTAGTTCAAGCCGACAAAGCTAGGGAGGTTTTTTAAAAATATAAGTTCATTTTTTTTAGTTTGAAGCTTCTGATGAGTTCTTGGAAGTGTTTTGTACTGTCAAGTTGGCCCTACTGTGTGCGGTATCACGTACCGAACGTACTGAAGAGTTAATTGAAGGATGCACATTAAAGTTGAATATATTATTTTATTTATTTTGTGTATGTGCTCTAGTGTCAATTACCGTATATCAGCTGATTAAGCTAACAAGATTAAGAAAAGGAAATACAAGGAAGAAAAATATTTAAGGAAATGCGCTTGTATTTACCTGACGCGAGGACAGAACGCTATATTTTAATTAAAAAAACTTGTGCAGCCCGGGTAACCCCCCCTCTCCTCCACCCGAGTCTGCCAAGTAATACGTCCAGTTTCCCAAATTTCTATTTTACATAATATATAAATAAGCTCATATCAAGATTTTAAGTTTCAAATACAACATATAAATATTAATTTTACGCCATGGCCAGTGGGCCTAAAATAAAGTAACTTAAGAAACTATCATATTTGCTATTGCTTCAAGAACTTAATGCTGAAGGATTTAACATAAATTTGATTACACCTTTGATATCCTAATATAACTTACAAACTAGCTTGACATTTATGACAGCAATCACTAATACTACATATAAAACCTTGAGCTAGGTGTGTTTTTTATGATTATAAGGATGAATCCAGAAACAAAAAGTAAATTCTTTTGTCCTAGCCTATATTTTGATACCGAAACAAGATCCACAGGGCAGTTTTTTTTAAGTTGGCACAAGGAAATATCTTACAAAAAACACGTTTAAGAAAAATATGTTTCATACAAAGTTGTTTGGTTTTGAGACGCTGACAAAATAACATAACCTATTTTTTATTTAGTGGACGTCTTGAAGGTAATTTCAAGATCAATCTTTGTTTTTTAAAGTGGACCTTGTGTTTTTCATTGCAGAATTGTATTCAACAACAACAAAAACAACAACAAACTTTTGTCTGAAATACTTTTTTAGCCGAGGTCTATTTGTGATTATATTTAATTAAGTAAAGTAATACGTATGATGTTTTTGGTATTGTGTGGGTTTTTTTAGTTTTTTACCTATTAGATTTTGAAAGTTCAAACATATCAGAGAAAAATGGTCTCACGAAACAAACGCTCTTCCTCTCAATATGCCCAAACTAACGTAAGACACTTATTTCACATTGACATATTGGATTCCTTTTCAAACCACACTTTTTCAGCACCCATTCATTACTGACTCTGTTCATACAAGTTTCTCCACATACATTTTTTAGATATCTCATTCCAACCTCATTCACCTTGCTTTTGTGTTTTTTTCTGACAAACCCACTCTTCACATCCGTAAATAGATGTTGGCATCAACACACTTTTATATACTGCCATATTTGCCTCTTTCGATACTACTTCATTCTTAGCAATAGTCCACCTACATCCAACTACTCTCCGAGATGCATTCACCCGTCTATCCATTTCACTATTTATCCTTTCATTTTTACAGAACATTCTGCCCAGATACAAAATCATTCACTTGTTCTAACAGTTTTCCATTTATACTAAGCTGACAATCATTTCCTGATCCATCCTTATCAAAAACTATCACCTTCGTTTTGGAGACATTTATACGATGATCCATTCTGCCTGTCGCTACATTCAAACGATTTCATGCTTAATTCTCATTTTTGCTGCCCTTCTGAATTGACACCCATAGGACCCCACCACCCCCTTAGAGCCTGCTAGCTTTGAGTGTAGTTAAAGTCATTCGGTTTATCAGTCAAACTTTTTACTGATCAATAAAAATAAACATTGAATTGAATTACAAAATAATGATTTGTGGTGATACGCTAAGAGGCACACTAGATGTAGTCATTATGCCAGGATTCGATCCCAGGACCCTAAGCTCAATGGACAGACAAGCTACCGACTGAGCTAAGCTGTTTGGCACAGGAGTCTCATTTAACGTGTTACTCGCTTCGGTGCTCGAATGGTATAATGCATCACTCTGGCAATAGACTGGACTTCTAATAGACGAAATATTAGAGTTCGAAACCCAGTTGGGTGTACAGAGTGTTATTTTTACTAAATCGTTCTCCATTCTCCCTCGATCCGAATGATGGTAGGCTACATATCTTCTAAATTCTCCCCCCAACATAATTAGGTAATATGCGTACAACCCGAATGGGTACATCCAATATCACCACTGAGGAACCTTCAGAGCTTATTGAGAAAGGCTTTATCTTGGCTTTCTCTCAGTTAATAATAATAATAATAATATCATTATTATTATTATTATTATTAGCACCGCGTCTCACTAACCGTTCGGGCTATTCGCACTTACGCTAATGTGCAATGGTAGGGTGATTGTGAGATGAGGCCTGGCATTCCACACATTCACAAGTTATGATTAATACACGTCTCGTCAGAGGTGAAGGAAGGGTTTGGCAATCAGATAAATCTGTGCCGGGACCGAGGATTGAACCCACGGACCTTCAGCACAGAAGTCCGACACCTTACCCCTAGACCACAAGGCCACCTCTCAGTTAACTGTTGCCAAATCTCCTCGCTTTCAGTTATGTCGGAAGGTGGTATACTGGAGTAAGAAGGAACTACTGGCAACATCGACGAACCAGCGTTGCCAAATATGTTTTGTTTTTAAGGGAATATTGACCATACGAAAACAAGAGAATGACAACGTTATTTCTCAATAGTAGTCATGCAGTTCCCTCAGAGATGATATCTAGTGTAGTAGGACGCGATGACAGAAAAAAAAAGTTAATTGCTGCGGTTTTGGGTAAGGTTAGCTTGCAAGGAGTTTACTTACTAAATACATCCCTTGTATTGACCTCAGAATAAAACGCACAAAACTTTGGAAGTGCCAATATGTTGTTCGTTCATCTTCCTTTTTAGTATCGTATTCCACCAGTGGTAGACTATAAACGGACATCCAGCATCCGCGAGATCTGGTTGGTACAGCGGTGAATCCTCCCCAATAGCCGGTGCATGAGAGGAGATTGCGCAGTGGCGGACGAGGGATTGTTGGCGCGGGTGTGATGACGTTGCAAGAGGGAAGGGGGGGGTAGTGGCCACGTGACCAACCTTGTTGAGGGGGGAATGGTGGGAATGGTGGGGAGGTAGAGGATTGTTTTGATGTGTTGCATGTTTAGGGGGGTGTAACATTGCCTCGTGGTGGCTTATACGGTGCGCGTTACTTTACTCCGTAAAGAATTGAAGGTCTGGGAAATTATATCGTGATTGTATGAAAGAATTAGATAAACTAATGGCAGTAATAAACTAGTCCTAAGTATCAATTGGTGAGTGCAATAATCTTTATTTATTTTGTTTAAAATAATACTAAGAGAATATATCCCACAACATTTTAGATGATTGTAAACCTATTTTTAACCGATAAAAGACTACCACTTTTCTTAAAATATAATGATTTGGATTTTTAATATTACTCTACTTTGAATTGCAGCACAATATTTTGAAATTATTATTAGATTAAATTTTCATGTCATTCTGCAACATTCCAAAACAAGTTGAAAAATAACATCTGGGCAGTAATTAAACCCTCTTGTCCCGTTATAGTGTCCTAATATATATTTGAATAAAGTATTTTAATGAATAGGTTTTATATAAATTGAACCAAGTATACAAATAAAAGTATATCATTTTTAGTGCTAAGACGGTAGGATATTAAAAGTACCCAGCTAACAATCGCATTCATTAGTTTAAATTAAAAACACATTTAGTCATTTCAGAGGCCAAGTATTAGCCTAAAAGTCAGTAAATATTAATTTTACATAATTATGAGGGTGGTTTATTGATTATAAAATAATAAAAATAGTATTTATGATATTATTTAATTCTATGAAATTGTCTTCTATACAGTCATTCTCTAATTAATTATTTAAATCCTTTGTTCACCAAAAAAATTAATTATAAACGAATTTAAATAACAATTTAAGTCAAAATGACAAAATAACAGGCTTCCGAACGGTCCGTATTTTAAATTCATGAATAACACAAAACTGGTAGCAAATAGTGCACAATTCGTAGTCAAAATACAACCGTTTAAAATATAACGTAGTAATTAGTCTTACTCAAATCTAGTGCTTTTTTTATTTCTAGATGTTGACCCAATATATTTTCTGTAAGAGGCTTTTATGAGGTCTTAAAAATACTTATTTTAAGGGTTTACTCGGAAAACAAAGTTCATTAAACTGTAGACTATATTTTGAAACGTAAAATTAACCTAATTTAATTTGTATATATAGAACTATTAATAGATCAACTAATTTTTTTGCCCTAAATCCTAATACCCATTCAAGTTATACGCTTTATTGTATTAAGTTCTTACATAAGATTATATATACTTCTTAATAATAGATTTTAAAATGTAACTTAATATTTCACTTTTATTTTAGACCATAATTACAATTTATAGTTATTGATGCTAAAACTAAGAAACCAGGTATGACTGTTACAAACAAATTAAAATATGAACAGAAGATATTTTCTGTCGGCTGTGTCTATAAGCATTTCAATTGGCTCAAGTCCGTTCATAATGCACAAAAGTTTCAAGATAAATCAACTTCATGAATTGTGCATTGTGCACTATATACTATGTTTCGATTATAATCGCTTTCATTGAAAGTAGTGTTTTATTTTTACGCACTATTTTCTATACTTTATGCATGAATATAAGCTTAGCCTTATTAAAGGGACCTTAAATGTCACGCCACAATTAGCCTGTATCTAAATAGAAAGATGTAAGCAAATACCTAAAACGTGGATGCTCTAAAGATGTCGACCTACTAAGTTAGTAATTAAACTTTTCGTGTTTTACTTATGGCATGACCATTCTAGTTAACTTTTTTATTTTTTAAAGTTGACTATCTTACACTTGCATGCTATAGATGAATTGTTTTCAACTCATGTCACATCTGAAATACGTTTATATCTAAACTTTTTCTAGAACAATCACTACATGAAGTCTAATTACTCTGTGAGGTTATAAATATAGTTTTCATTTGACAACATTCAATCCCAACTAATTTTTACCGTTCACACACTCAAATAAGTTATCACATTTTGAATAAAGAGTAAGCATATATTTAGAATAGTTCACAAATCCAAACAACTTTTTTATTTCTATAATTTCAAAAGTAGTGAGACACGATAAAAAAAACTTTTTATTTTATAAAATACCTATTTATCTTAATCTGTTCAATTAAATATTAACGTTAGTTAAAGTTAAATTGTTTCAATTCGAGATCTCTTTTAATAATAGAGGTTTAGGCCTACTAAGTCTAAGCCACGCCCTTTTCTATCATATTTTTTTAATATAACATATTTTTATGTTAACACTATTTCTGAAATTTACTCACACAAAGACAACATGGGGAAGTGTTTATAGCTTTTTAAGAGTTATGGAATGTGTTTAAGATAATTAACTAATGTCTAGGAATATAATTTTGGTAACTGGAATTATAGATTTAAATCTATAGTCCGATCTTTATAGGAAAAACCTTACCTTAAATCTAGAAAAGTTATTATATCTACTTTCACGTATTCATACATCAAGTCATTTGATCTGCAGTTGTCACCTTCAATAGATAATATTTTTACCTGTAAAATAACACTTATAATATGGTTAAATGTTATCAATTTTGACCGCCGAAAAGATTCTTGTATTTTCTAAAAGTATTTTTCTTACCTAAATCGTGCTATTTAAAGATCCTTAAGGTATTTATTATTCATTAGTCAATATTAATCAACTCTACAGCAACAAACTTAGGTTATGAGCACACAGAATTTGGTCTTAGGTTAAGTTCACCAGAAGTTGGAATTAGTCTCTAGTAAATAAATCAAATAATCGAAATTAAAGCTCCAATAGCAGACAAAAAAAATCACATTTTTTTAAATGTCATATTTTCACTAAACTAAGTCAAAAAAATTAATTCTTAGAGCTATTGATAAACTAAAAGTCACCGTTATTTTATTCAAACAACTTTAAAAAAAGTCAAATTATAAGTGTTTTTTGTAGTTACCGAATTTGCTGAAACAGTTTTATCTCAAAGAATATGATCACATGAATTTATTTTAGCTTAATTTCTCATTGGTTGACACGATATCACGAGATTAAGGATACAAAGTGTGTGAACAAATGCATAATATCTCAAGGACACAAAGGATAACGAGCTGCTGATCTTTTAGTCTAGGCTTTCGAAGTAAGCTAATATAGTTTACATTTTGTTTATTCCAAGCAGGCTAAGCCTATGCTATTTATAGATGCAAACCTAAATGATTGTTAAAGTTTTATTTAACTTTTTTTTTTCAAAAGTACTCTACTGTTAAATAAAAACGTATAGGCCTATAGTGTAAAAATAATCAAATAAATAGAGAGAGTATCCTATTTAATTTTGTTAGCACAGCGTCTTACTAGCCGTCCAAATTATACGTGGTTTAAGATTTAATTATAGAAGTGTACCTACATTTGCGTGGAGGGAGAGTGGAAAACCATTTAGAGAACACCCCACCCTTCATACACCCAACTGGGATTCGAGCCCCGTAGTCTTTATCAAGAGTGATACCTTGGAGCATACGGCCACCTAAATGGGTAATGAATTTAATAATTTTTATATCTAGCCAGAAATATGTTTTTTTATCGAATCAGTTGTTTTCTCCAAATCAATTTTTAAACAGTGTATTTTTGGTGTGTACGTTACTATGGTGTAAACTACTTAATGAAAATATCGCTAATTTTGTTGATATTGTTGTTCCCAGACTGTCCCCGACGTGATCCTCGCCTCATCTTCACTCACCACAAGCAATGGCAACAACCCCCCCCCGACGTAAGAAAATATGGCAACACGCCCCCTCTCTTCAACAGGCCTCAATGATCCTCTTGTCTAATGAACAAGATAACACCAGCGACGAAGCGACAATCAAACCTTCCCCCCTCCTCCCCCTTCGACAATAACACAACAACAAAACAAACTGTACAATACACGCGTCTTGCACCCACTTGGCCAATCAGGGGCAGGGAGAGAAAAGACTCACGCTTGAAACGGACCCACCCATTGGCGGAACGGATCCTCCCACTTGGGTAAATCTGTCAACTTTCTTTCCCCCCCCCACACCCACCTCTCTTCTCCCATTCCCCGTAGACTTCAACATCTGACAAGTTGTGCTATCATTTTCTCGCTCTACTATCCCCGTCTCTCTCTTTCTCTCGAGGGTTTGGAGGGGAGGAGGGAGTTTCTGCTATCAAAAATACTTTTCTTATTGCAGTGTCAAAGTTCGTACCAAGAGAGACAGGCCGAACGTGACAAAACCAGCTGTTCGTTAAGTTGACTAACAAAACGTTATTAACAAAAGACGGATTCAAGTGTCAATCCTACATTTAGGGAATGATCGGAAAGTGCTCGGGTGTAATTGGTGACAGTGAGCAAACAAAGTGAAATCAAACATACTCATGTTCGAATTACATTGAGTGAAGTCGCGTGTCATGTACTAGATTGTTTTTGGAAGTGTTACAATAAACATTTATAGATCAACTAACTCCTTTTCATTGGGTTGACTAACTAAAAACTTACTAAACCTAATGAGTAAAAATCTTATTGAATTTCATTTTCGTTAATATAAATCGAGCAACGTCAAATAATAATTGTATTCACCGACTTTAATCGTTAGCGTTAAAACTGCCCGTTGAAATTAAGTGATCATAATTCAACTAAATGCAGTGGCGTGGATGTTTACGCCACCTGAAGTGTCCACGAGAGCTGACAAGTAGAAAGAAGTTTTATTTCCTGAAACCATAACAAAAGTTTTATCAGAACAATCCCGACAGAATGTAGGCCTAAAATTCGCCGTCACATTTCAAACGAAACGATAATTTATATGTCAAAGTAAAATAAGGGGGGGAAATTTAATCCAACCGAATAATAATTATTATTGGTGAAGGCCTTTTTAAAGATTAAATGAGTGTTTTCTACGTATAAAAATTTAAAAACAACTCAACTAATGGTTTAAGAAGTGAAAACTGAGTAAAACGATATACTTTTTTTTTAGTGAAACACAATAGGCCTATAGATAGAGGTACGTAAACGAATTATGTATATAAGCCCTAGTAAGGGCAAAAACAAAGCCGTTGAAAATAAATTTAAACTTCATTGAGAGTTCCTCGCAAACGAGGTCAATTCCCCAACCCCCTAGTTGTCAATATTTGTATCAATGATCACTCCCCACAGAACAAACACTGCAAAAAAATAAACCAATATTGATTGTTTAATTGTCTTTGCGTGACTTTTGTAACATGAGAACATCGGCGGCATGCTACGTGTATGTAGTCGAATAATTACCATCGTAGAGCCACAACAGTGAAGTCTAAACGTTTGACGTTAATTCCAAGGTTTTTATAAGTTTGTAAACAACTCACACATTTTGTGCTTTTTTTCTATCGTGTTGTAATATACTGGTTCATTAAAAGTAGTGTTATGATTACAAAAACTGTGCCATTTGTATTGTGTCGTGAGGAAAATATAAAGTGACAGTTTCAATATATTTGTCAGTTCGCCATCTGATACACACGCAAAAAAAACGTGGGTATTGGTACCGAGAATATATCGAGAGCTGTAGACATTTTTAATCGGAGAAAGTGAAGCTAAATATTTTTAAGTTGTAAATATGCTAATGATGAACATTGGAATGTATGGCATGTGCAACACAGCGGATACTCTTGCCTCATACAACAGTTCTGCGTCAGTGATCCACCACAACCATCACCACTACACCGACATGGCTCCCTCGTACGCCACAGCCACGACGACGACGACGCCACCAGAACCAGTTAACCATCATTACCACCACCATCACCATCAGCAGAGCCCGTATTACCCTCCGCAGACGGTGGAGGCGTACAGCCCTTCCCCTTCCGCCGGCCTCGTCCCTGAACACGTCACCCCCCCGCCGAACACTGAAGCGACCTCCTTGCAGCATAACTTCTACCCCCAGCACCAGGAAAACAGTCTCTCCGCCGACGACACCAATGTCATCATCACCTCGGACAACGGGCTGAGCTACACCAACCTAGATTATGGTGCTGCGGGCTATCACCCTCACCCCTATCACAACTACCCCGTCAAGAACCACCCGGACGAAGTGTCAGTTCATGAAGATATGGTGCCGACACCCGCTGCTCACCATTTCGGTGACCACGGCAGTGGGGGAGGATTCTACATGCATCAGCCTCCCCCAGGGGGTGGTGCGGAGGTACCACCGTATCATCACAGTCCCACAGAGTACCACCATTACAAAGAGGAACCCGGGCAACAGTTGGTGCAAGGGGAAATGCACCAACACCATCATCAACAAGGTCTGGTCCAGGTGGGCACGTCGTTCCACCCTCATCACCACCACCACCAGCACCACCACAGTATGCACCACCATCCGTTGCACCCGCAGCACCAAATGGTACAACAGCAACAGCACCAGCAAAGCGCCGTGCCCACATATAAGTGGATGCAGGTCAAGAGGAATGTTCCCAAGCCAGCAGGTAAGGAGGAACTTTCTTCTAGTATTTCATGGATGCTCATTCTATAAACTGGATCTCATATTTGTAAAGTAAACTTTGTTAATTTCATGCCAGGGAACGCTCACACTACACTGTGTTTCATATTGCCAGGCCAACAGCTAGATAGGAAGGTAAATTATATAGTATACAAGGGGGGATCATACTTTACATTGGGTATTACCTTCAGCAAGGTAGTTAGGAATATACTTCTTGTAGAAACCACTAGAGATGTCAAAATCTTACACACACTCTCAAATCCACCCCTTGCCATATTTTTTTTTAAGGAAATTTGAATTTAGAGAAAGTAAGCCCACATTTTCGTGAAGGGATGGTGAGAAAATCATTTAAGAAAAAAAGCACCCTCAGTAAACTCGACCAGGACTCAAACCCCAATATCCCTGTTATCGGCAGGCCAGTGTGAGTGTTGCCTTAGATCATGCGGCCACCGAAGCGGGTTTGTCATCTATTGATTTGGGTTTTCCTTTTAAGAAGTTACATTATCTTGTATGAATAAGGGACTAACTAGAAGAATTAATTATAAAATTATGTAAAACATGCTAGGTGTATTTACCACACGAGGGGCTAAATATATTTCACAACTAACCCATGTCCCACACTCAAAGTTTTAGTTGTTTCAGTGATATTTTGAGCTGTATAGAAATCTTAAAAATCCTCTTCCCTTCCAAAAGTATATCTTTAATTAGTTTTGAAGTGAACCTATGTTCCGTTGTAATTAATGTCCTCCGCCTACATATTATATAAAATATGATATGGTTTTCCCTAGATAGTTCACTCTTTCACTCACGTATCAATTTTATAAAGCCTATTTCCAGGTGTAGGAATTTGAAATTTTGTACCATTTAGGCCTACGATCTTTACCTTATAGAACAATTATTTCAAAGCATTTTTTTTAAATAAAACTTACCTATGTTTAGTTTTCATTTAATTTGTGTAAGCATTCATCTTTAAAGAAGTAAGGATTTGTCGAAAAATATTACTCTATTTTTTTTATGATGAAGTAAGTAGTTTTGACATATGTTTATATTTTTCATTTCATTTTAACTACTTTATAAACAAATGACTAGTATTATTACAGTAACAAGTTCCCTTTTCTAATAAAATATATAAAAGATTAATTTGTCTACACTCATTTACAAATAGAAGCTTATTATTTGTATATATACGACTACATACTTCATACACATCCATGTAGTTTTAGTACTGCCTGTACACATAATAATTTAGGTATAGGAATGTTTTCACTAAAAATGAAAGCCTCCATGCTTGATTATAATGGAGTATTATTTTTCGCATAAGTTTTTATATTATTATCTTCATTTTCTTAGTCAATAAAGGCGATATAAACATTTAACACACACACACACAAAAGTCCAAAAATCATTAAATTGGATTATTATCTTGAATCTGCTATTCAAACTTGTTTCTATTGTCTGATTGTTTTACTTAAAACGCGATTTTCAATTTACTTGAGTAGAAATTTCTTTCCATCCATCAATGTCTATGCCGGAAGATTATCACTGACCACTTTTTTTTTTGTAATTAATGTAAGTGTTAGCATTTAAAAAATAGAAACATATCAAAAATTCACATAATATTTTACTGAGCACTAAACATGTAATTTGTAGTTATTTCCAGTTTGAGCCAGTTCGTAAAGATTTTGATCGTAATAGAAAATATATTAATTTGCTTAACAGCGTGGTTATGAACTAGTTAACCTAAGAGGTATGGATGAAGAAGTTTTGTTAAAAGAAGTCAACCCTTATTAGTGTAGAGAAATAATGGGCTAACCATAACAGGGTGTCTACCATCAGGGAAAATTAGGGGAAACGGGAATCAGCCGGGAATTTTAAGTGATAGGGAAAAAACGGGAATAAGTAGGGAATTTGGTAGATTACAATAAAAATCTGGGAAAATGTGGTTTTACTCAAAATATGAAATATTATAGTAATCACTAAATTAGTAAATTATAATGTGATTCAAACTGTCGTTTTTTGTTTGTAGTTGTGTAATATATTTTATAATTCCTAGTAAACAATGTTAGTAAAAATTAAAAATAACATGTTTATTTAGATTTTGAAAACTTTTTATATTGTTCAGAAAAACGGGGAAGGGGGGGGGGAGGGACATACTTTTTAGTCGGTAATTTTAGGAAATGATCAGGGGGAATCAGGGAAAAAGTCGGGAATTTCATTGGTCAAGTTGAGTAGACACCATGCATAATGATAAGCCACATGCGGAAAACCAACCCCTGGACACCCATGCAAGATTCGAACCTCAACCTACCTCTCACCAGCAATCCAGTATGATGTGAGCTTTACTCCTTAGACCATTTGATCCCCTTTGCTGATTTTTTCAGAAATATTTTCTACAGTATGGAAACATAAAATTATTGTAAAGGCTCCAGTTAGATTTTTACATCATTGCTCTTAATATCTGAGGAAGTTTTTTGTGAAAGGATAAGAGTGAAGAGAGATATTATTTTAAACCTCCATATTTTCCCTCCCTTATTCACTGTCCAAACCTTTGATTTGAAAAATAACCTAGTTTTTCCCATGGCAAACATTAATTTGGGAGTCTCGGAGTTGGCTTAAAAGAGAAAGAGAAATATTTTGCTAAACGCATCCAAACCAGACAACGCTGGCCATTTTGCATAGAACACTTTATTTATAACAACACACATTAAGCATTCATTAAATATATTTTTCAATCTAGTTGGGGAACATTCTAATAGTCTGTGAGAAGCAGTAGAAAAATGTATTTGCTTGGACCTACAAACATTAACAAATTATATTAGAAATGTATAAATACGTTTTTTATTGATAAAGGACGGACATTTTTGTTTAGTTACTATACTAGGTATACATTTAATTAAACGCGTGGAACACGTATCAAAGCCTCAGCCATGCTCAAAATGGTTAATTCTGACGTTAAGCAACAGCATCAAAGAGAATTTGGTTCAAATCTAGGAGAGTCTAAATTGTATTGAGAATGTAGGTCGGGTACAATCAGAACTAAATATAAGTCAGGCCGTAAGTGTTAGTAAACCTATTTGTTTAACCTCCTCTATCCCTCATACTCCTACAAATCCCCTACGCCCCTAATTAGAAGTCTCCTGTTTAAAATTATTATCAAATTCCTTACTTAGAGATCAAAAATTAGTTCAATAGAAATACATGGAATTATTTTCAGTCCCACTACCTTCTCCAAAAACTTCATCCGTTGTCACTGGCTGTAAGGATGGGGGGGTAAGTAAGGTAGGAACAAAAATACCCCTCTGAACTTTTAATTTGATATTTAATGTAATATTCACTAAAAATATATCTCAGCACTGCCAATATATTAAGCAAATATCATAAATTAATAGTTACAAAAAATATGGAAAGTGATACAATAAATTGTAAGCAAGCTAATATAAATATAAAATCACAAGGCTATCTATTATTCTTAAACAATCATGCTTTGTTCAAATTAAAATTAATATTATGGGACTAAACTTTCAAATAATTTTAGGTGCTTTTAAAAATACAAAAAATATGCAAATAGCTAAAATGCACAACTTTATGAAACGACTGATATTCTACACGCACACAACTTGCAAACTTGTTCAACTTTAGCACATACACAGCATCCAGTCCCCCACTCGCTTATTTATTACTACGAAAAGAGAAACCTCAATTTCTGAAATTATAAATTGACGGACTTAGGGAAATAATCTACTATGTCACAACAATTATAACACTTGTAATTAATATTTAATTGTATTTCTATCATTCCTTGACTAGAGAAAAATCTTATTCATAACCATGTCTGAGTATTCAAAAACGTGTATAAAATTAGGTCAAAACAATAATTACTACTTAAACTAATTAATTCTTGAATTTTATATCTTTGAGTTTCTATTTTGTGGCAAAACCTATTATTGTTCCAGGCCCTTTAGTTTTTCGGTCATTCGGATATTTGGACTCGGTGCCCTTAGCTAAGTAGGCAGATCGGCTGAATAATCTAAGAAGTTAGACACATAACCAATAACTCTCTGGTGGATCTCGAAAATTTATGGCCACCAGAACGTAATCTCGCCATTCAAACTTATCACGTGACACTTTCATCTAATCCCTAACCAGACACACAACCTCCTTCGGATAACCTATATTTAAACATTATCCTCTCATCAATGGTTTGATCTACCAAGGGGTCTTGTATCTTCAGGTCTACCAACTGAAATGTTTTCCAAGCGCCTGTCATCACCCGTAGGTGCAACTTGACCGCTCCACCTGAAGCTACGCGACCTAATTAGCCTATTATTAATAGGTTTGGGGATGCACACAGGACATGAAGTTCTTCATTACGTAGCTTTCATCATTCTCGTGTTTTCTCATCCCTATTAGGCTAAATCTATTTCTAAGAACTTTGTTCTCAAAAACTTTCAATTTATTCTCTTGGTACAAAAAATCCGTAAAGAACAACGGGTAGGGTTATATTTTTGTATATTCTCAGTTTAATATTTCGAGACAGGAAAAGAGATGACAACAACTTACAAACTGAATAATAGAAACATTCTCTGCATAAACTATTTTTTTCACTCACTTCAGTGGCCGCGTGGTCTAACGCGCTATTCTTGTGTTGGAGTAGACGGCCGAAGACGGGGAGATTGGCGTTTGATCCCGGTCGGGTGCACTGAGGGTAGGTTTTACCTAAATGGTTTTACACTCTCCTTCCGTGCAAATGTAGGTACACTTCCTCTTGATTGAACCTTCCTAATCCTTAAGCCATTAGGGTAATTAGTACATAGGCGTACAACCCGAACAGATAATAAGAGGCGGTGCTAAAAAAAACTATTTTTTCGACTTCCTCTAGAATTTCATTCCTATCTGTTAGCACACTTCGCAAGTATTTGAGTTTGGTTATACACCTGATTAAAAAATTAAACAGGGAATAAAGAAATAACTAAACTAAATATACGTAGGGTTGTGATAAAATAATTAATATTCTAACCTTTTAAAAAAAAGGGAGGAAACCCATTATTCCCTTTTCTATTTTCTACTCCCCTTCAATTTCGTCTCACCTTGTGACCGCGGCAGTTGAATCATGATCTAGTTTTATCAGCGACTCAACCCCCCCTTTGCATACAAGGGCGGGCGTGCAAACCATGCATGCAAGGGTGTGTGTGTGTGTGCTCACACAGTCACGCCAAGTAAGGACGCGTGACCGCCCCCGCACTTGAAATCAATTCCTCCTGACCACACGGCATCTCGCCTTGGTAAACTTGGTTACACCTCTCGGTGGTTTCAAATGGTCTCATTTAAGATCTAACTAACCAACTACGGTGTCCGCATAGTCTAAGGCGTCACTCTCGAACTAAAATAGATTGCCAATGACAGGGATATCGGGGTTAGAATCCCGTTGGTTTGTACTGAGGATTTTTTTTTCCTAAATGGTTTTCCACTTTCCCTCAACGCAAATGTGGGTACCACTTTCTCTCAATTCAAATGTCCTCATCCTTAACACATTATAAAGTAGTTAGTATACATGCGTATAACCAAAACGGGTAGTAAGACGTGGTGCTAAAAAAAAATAAACACAGGTTTTCCTCTTTTAAGTTTTAATTTTATTTGGTTGGTTGGTTTGTTTGTTAATTAACTTTTAGGCTTTCAGTAACAAGAAATTATTATTTAATTTTTTGCACATTATCTTCCGACCCGTCCACACTTAATTTTTAATTTTTTTTTCTAGTATAGCATCTTACTACCCGTTCGGGATATACGCTTATGTACTAGGGATGAAGAAGGTTGAATTTAGAGGAAGTGTACCATGAATTGAGTGGAGAGAAAAAAAATTTTATCCTCGGGTCTTACTACCTGCTCAAACTATACGCAAATATGATATAATTAGTCTAATGGGGTAGGGATGAAGAAGGAAGCATTTTAAAGACAATCTACCCATATTTGAGTGGAAGAAGAATGGAAAATCATTTAGTAAAAAAAAACCTTAGTACACCAGACCAGGATTCTAAACCCGATCTCCCAGTCATCGGCCGTCTAATCTATTGCTATAGTGATGTCATAGACCAGTAGTCCCCAAGCTACAGCCCGCGGGCCAAATCCGGCCCGTGGAATGTGTTTATTCGGCCCACGGACGCTTTGAAAAACATTTTTTTTAAAAATCAATGATGACGAATACCGAAATGATGGTTCTCCTTAATGCAATGTATAAAATCCGTGCTAGCTGCTTCTCTTAAAGTGTATTTTGAGCGGAGGGTCTGGTTGGAGGTACGTTTCCGATTTGATGAGGAAGGGGGTAATTATGTTGGCTCACAGCTTAAATTTTAGTCATGTTTAACCATGGTTGTAAGATCGATATATCGATATATCGAAATGAGATATAGATCGAAATGACATATTATATATAATGTGTGTATTGTGTGTATCGTGTTCAATCCGGCCCATCTAGCACTTTCAATATTCTAATGTGACCCTCTTCTTAGTAAGTTTGGGGACCACTGCCATAGACCATCCACCACTGACGTGGCTCGTATTTAACTATATAAATTATCAGGGATAAGGTGGATTAACAGTATTGCTAAAGTACTCGCATTTGCGTGTAGGGGGATTGGGAAGACGCATTTCCACACTAAATGACCTTAAACGAGGAAAACGCGTTAATTACTTTACAATTTTGATAAAATTTTGTTAGAATTTTAGTGTGATTTATGTAAATTATTGAAGCTTAATGTAGACCCTATTTTAAATATTTAATTGATTTTATGTAGTTTGTTCAGCTTATGTTTAATTATAACTAGGTTTTAATTTTTTTTTTACTACTATCTTTTCTATTGAATTATATCGTCCTTCATAGGTGTTTAAAATCATATTCAATATTCTATCGGTAAAATATTTATTTTATAATACCTACTTAAAATCAAATCAAATAAACAAATAAAAATAAACACATTTTTGTACAGTACAATTTCATATCATGAAGTATCCTCTAGTAAAAATAATATAGGCCTATATTGAATTGTTAAAATTTTTAATAATAATTGACTGTAGCACTTCTTATACATACCAAAAAGAATAAAAGTACCTTTTATATCCCATGATATTACATAACTTTTCAATAAATATTAATGATTTGATCGTGCTTGAGTTTATATATGTACTTTATTTGTAGTAGGACTACCGTGAATATTGTTCTTGGTTATTGAATCAAATTTTGCTTTAAATTTTGTCGTGTCATCATGCATTCTCAATTCTAGATAGAAGGGTACAAAGTTTAAAGTTTAATTTGTGTCAATACAATATATCGAGTTTCACCTCACAAATATATAAAACAATAAAAAAATTGCTGACTAATTTAGATCAAGATTAATCTATTTTTATCATTAATTAAATTAAATTTTCATTCCATATTTAATTGTTGGTGCAAACAATACACTTATTCAATTAAAATAAAATACATACCATATGAAATACAAATGAAATTGGAAACTAACGTTATTCTTTTCCAAACTTTCTTCTTGAAAGAAACTTGATCGCATCTTGAGAGATTTTATTACTAGTCCTATCACATTTTAGGAAGATTTGGGATTTTATTTTTTATTTTTCGGAACTTGCTTGTAAAATAAATAAATATACAGTAGTTGATAAGGGGAAAGGGCATGGACTATTATTTATGGGTCTCGAGTTGGGTTTTTATGGGATATTTTAAAGTAACGTTGTGCGTTGTTTATCTAGGTTTTATTAAGCTGGTGTTCGTCCTAGGCTAACATTTTATACTTTGGGGGGAAAAAATTGTAAACTGATTAGTTTTTATCAATATTT
Source organism: Timema bartmani (assembly GCA_902151455.1). Lineage (NCBI taxonomy): Eukaryota > Metazoa > Arthropoda > Insecta > Phasmatodea > Timematidae > Timema > Timema bartmani. Next base: position 217,531 of record CABFWB010000027.1, read on the forward strand.
TGAACATTTTAGTTTAAAAATAATACGCTTTGGTGGCCGCGTGGTCTAACGCACTAATCTCGTGTTGGACTAGACTGCCAGAGGTGGAGAGATGCAGGTTCGATCCCGGTCAGGTGCACTGAGGGTGGTTTTCTTAAATGGTTTTCCACTCTCCATCCATGCAAATGCGGGTGTATATTCTCTAAATCAAGCCTTTTTTGTTTTTTCAGCCAAAAAGGTAGACTATATAAAGTCTTGCATCATTATGTTAATTGCGTATACTATTTGAAATTTTATTTTAAACCATACGACACAGTAATTGTCAGGTAAACCTAATAATACTAATATTAATAAATTCACTGACCGCCTCTGTGGTCTAGTGGTCAGATTTCCTGGCCACAGATTCAGAGGTGCTTGGTTTGATCCCCAGCCCTTCTATAATTTATCTGTAGGCTAAAGCAACGGGTCTAGAGCGAGGTTCAAACTCGGCCCTGTGAGGACAAATGAGGAGATACTTTAATAATAAAAAGTAGCAGCCTCGGTTCAAAAAACTGAGATTAATGGTTGGAGGGCTCGTTGTGCTGACCACATGACACCGTCTAGCCGCAAATGTTGGCACTATCATCGCTAACTCTAGCGGCCACTTGGTCGGCGTAAGTCGCTTGTGGGCCCACACCATGGACTCTCCTAAAGTTAATTTATTTCATTTTAATTGACCAACTACTTTCTTGTGAATATGTTTATACAACTTACTATATTATGTTTATAAGAAAGTTTCAATCAAATTCTCTTTATACAGACATAACTTAAGTATTATTTAATAAATCAGATAATGGGGAGACCTGGCGGTCTAGGGGTAAGGTGTTGGACCTTTGTGCTGGGGGTACGGGGCTCAGTCCTCAGTCCCGGCACAGATTTATCTGATGGCCAAACGCTTCCTTCACCTCTGACAAGACGTATATTAATCACAACTTGTGAATGTGTGGAATGCCAGGTCTCCACCGCGGTTCGGATTCCACGTTAAACTGTAGGTCCTTCATTTCACCTCACAATTACCCTACCATTACACATTAGCGTAAGTACGTATAACCCGAAGAGGCGGTGATAATAATAATAATAATAATAATAATAATAATAATAATAATAATAATAATAAACCAGATACAAATTTCAATATTGGGGGATTGGGGGTTACACCTTTTAAAAAGTATCTTTAAGCTTTAAGTAATTTTGAAATAGTTGTGCTTGGACAGTAATATTAGGTTACTATAAAAGTTTTAAGTTACTTATTGGTCTCATGTGTAGAGAAATATTATTTTCTGTCATGTTAGTCACTTAACCTAAGTTAGATAGAACCTACTCTTGTATAAATAAAATAAAATACTTCCCCTAGTTGGTTTTCATCGCGTCTTACTGCCTTTTAGGGAAATACATAATTTAATTGAGTTAATGGTGCAGGGATAAGTGAAATATAATTTAAAGAAAATGTTCCCACATTTTCGTGGAGAGAGAGAGCGGAAAACCATTTATAAAAACCCATCCTCAGGGATTTGAGCCCCGATCTTCCTGTTCACTGGCAATACAATCCAACACGAGCGTGACGCGTTAGACCATGCAACCACCGATGCGGGACGTACCTATTTAAGTTTTTTTTAATTAAAATAAACCATTTTTCACACATTTTTTTAATCTGAAGTTTATTCTTTATTTTTAAATGTGCAAGTGTATCCACTTATATATCCACGTATATCCATGAAAGCAGCATCGCGCAAAGCAAATACATATTGAAACAGGTAGAAAGATTATGTGAATACACGGCTGTTAGACGGTGAAGGGGACCAGCCGAAATTTATGTTCTTCTTGATAGTGCCGTTGATAAAACGGTAACCGTCTCAACGCAAACATCCTTGCCCCGAGAAAACATTCAAAACTTAACACCCCGAATACATTTACAAATGATAGGAACTTTAATACTGAAAGATATGTTCCGTTGGAAGTGAACTTCTTTTAAACATAATCTAGAGCAGAAAAGACTGTCAAATGTTTTTACAGAAACGAAGAGTTTAATCACTTAAATTTAAATGTAAAGAGATGTGCTAGTTATAATGTTTAGGGAAAATATGGACTTAAATTATATACTTGAAATTGTGATAAACTTTATTGACATATGTTTGTATATTTATACTAGGAATTAAATTTCAATTAATCTAGTGTATATAAGGCCTTTAAATTATTATTATTATTATTATTATTATTATTATTATTATTATTATTAGCACCACGTCTTACTACCTGTTCGGTTTATACGCACTTACGCTAATGTGCAATGGTAGGGTGATTGTGAGATGAGGCCTGGCAATCCTCACATTCACAAGTTGTGATTAATACACATCTTGTCAGAGATGAAGGAAGGGTTTGGCAATCAGATAAATCTATGCCGGGACTAAGGATTGAACCCTGGACCCCAGCACAGAAGTCAGACACCTTACCCCTAGACCACCAGGTCACCCATAATGCCTTTAAAACATGTTTATTTAGTAAATCAGAATTCATTACATAGGTATAGTTGACACAAAAATAACAGTCATAATAGTCATTACACATTGTTATTTAAAACAAGCATAAGACTAGTTGATTAATTTTTATGGATTTGTTTGAATAAATTAGCCTATCACTGAAAATTCTCGGTTCCCTTTTATTAAAAAAATCAGAAGAAATGTGGGGTTGTATCACAAACCTTTACACAAGCCAAGATAACACTCTTTGGGTCAAATTAGAAATTCTTTTTCCTTTTGAAAGGTAAAATAATATAACTTCTTCAAATAAATTTTTGTGTTAATCACTTCTGATAAGAACATTTTTCTTTCGTGCTTTATTTATGTGTCATCAAAATTAAATAAGCTATGAATTTGTTATTTAAATCACATAGCTATAAAAGTAAAAATCTGAACTGTAGTTTAATATGTCTGTAAAATCATTATTTTATTTTACACGTAGTTTTAAAAAACTTTTAACATTGAAAACAATTTTTACATAATAATCTTCAAATAGACGATCCAAATTAATGAAATCAAGTCTTTCTATATAGTCAAATTGAGCTTTACATTTTGATTTAAAAAAAAATTATTTTAGACACTAACTTTAAAGTCCACTTCCCCAAATTACTCAAATTTAGGCTCCCATAACTATTACCTAGCCACATCAATTATGGTCAAGTAGATTAAATGCCAAGCTCATCTAGTCTGGTTTGCCGTTGACGGTGAGGTTGAAATTCGAAAACCAGCTGGATGTATTGAGGGTGGTTCCTAAATTTCTTTCATAATCTTCCTCAAAACGAACGCGTGTAGATTTTTTTTAAATAATATCATACTCATCCTGACGATATTAGCGTATCTAAATAGTATTTCTCCCACCTAGTAATTAAAGCTCCTAGCTACAAATGCATGCAGATATCCCGGGTTCGATCCTCGGTGCATCCTGAGTTTTTCTGTGAAGTATTGGATCTGGAACGGAGAAACGCTTTTGAGGACAAATGAGACGCTACTTGAATAAATAAGTAACGGCTCTGGTCTAGAAAACTGAGATTAACAAGTGGAGGGTTCATTATACTGACCACATGATACCCTCCAGACACATGATATCCGCAAAGGATGACACTATCTTAGCCAACATATGACGGCTGCTCGGTTGGTTTAGTTCGCTTTTGAGCTGATACCATGGAATTATTTTTTTGTCACGAACGGGGTGAAAAATTTAAAAAACACATAAATAAAAACTATTTTGATATGATAGGTTTGGAATTATTTTATGTATCTTCTTGGATTGAACATAAGACCTTTAAGTCCCATCATCCATCGACTGAAACACGAGGAGGAGCAAGATAGTTATTATTTAAAACAATAGTCACTTTGTGAACACCCTTGGTACGAGATAAGATATCCCCCAGTTATTTGTTAGTCATAAAAATTGAACACTACCCCGGTCTGTACTATAGATTTATGATGCTACGAGAGTTACTACCACGAAGAATGTGAGTTGTCATGATAACATACCTTAAGTTATATCATATCACAAAGTTAACAGCTTCTGTGTTAGTACCATTAAACTTTACACTCGTAAACAAATTAACGATGTATAGTTCAGAAAAAAATATATTGAGTGCATGCATATATATATAAATAAGTATTTTAAGCACTCAATTATTTTTCTGAACTAAATTATATATACATATAGTAAAGTATATAGTAAAGTATATAATAAAGTATATATATACTCAATTGTTTGTTCTGAATTAAATTTTATATATATATTAAATTATATATATAATCAATTATTTTTTTCTGAACTAAAGTGTCCTCATAAAACCTGTATAGTTATCCAAATAATTACGATCATTTTTCCGAGCCTCTCAGCTCGCTAATGCGGGTACGCTTCTTCCAAGCAACGTTAGCAGTTAATAGACATGTTCTTAAATAAATAATTTTAAAAACTATTTTCCGAAACCTCATCACAGTCGTTGGCGTGTCTGTCTACTAAGGTAAGGGTACTGGTTTCGATTCCTGGTATAGTTGAAAAATGTATAATTAACAAAATATGGGTTTCCCCTTTCACAATGATGAATTAACGGTAGGGGCCTGGATGTTGTGTTTATTCTAGAAGTTAGTTTATAAATCCTTTGTTGGTATAATCAGTCGGTTGAGAAAGTGCACGTTAAATTCCTAAAATAATTGGGGGGGGGGGGAATAGAAATTTTTCAGGTGGTCAGCGCCTTTAGCCTTATTTATAGTTAACTCAAAATTATTCGTGCCTTCTTCTGATATAATTCTGCATTTATACTAGTTTTTGACCTTCCCTAAATTCTAACCAGAATCCCTTGTAATATCTGGTCAATAAGTCTCTGAAGCTAACTACCTCGGTGCCTCAGCTTTCTTGACCGAGGGCGTCCTTCTCTCAACAAATCACAATGGCGGGCACATGGGATAAGATCTTAAAATTGTCTGGTCTAGGTTTGCCTGTGAAGGGGAATTCAGGATAGAATTAGGGCCGGGTAAACTTGGTGTTTTTATTTTTAAATGGTTTTCCCACTCTACTTCCAGGCAAATTCGGGTAACTTTCCTCTAAAATTAGACTTTACTTCTTCCTACCAGATTAATGTGAATATGAGAAGAGTTTGAATGGGTATTTATACTCTAAGCCTGCCAGCGCAAATAAAAATAAATTAAGTCATACGAAAATGAAATAACATAATTTAAATTACTACGAAATATTTCACTAGTGTTGTATTTAATATAGAAATGTCATTTCGTTGGATTCCGCTTTTATGATTGTTAAAATCTAAATTTGCAATCCTTTTTTTTATGGATAGCGAGGGACTTACTGCACCATTTGCAAACTAAATTATTGCAATAATCTTGACATTAAATTAACGACTTGTGTAGGTCATATATATATATTTTAAGGGTACTCAAATCGGACCCCACCACCATTCACCTTTTACCAAGTACACCCTTATGCTATCACGTCAAGGTTTTAGCCCTGGTTAATAAAAGGGTGTTATGCAAATGTCAGTAGCTTTTAAACCTCTCATGAGTGATGCCCCCCACCCCTCCAGTTAAAAACCGCATTACCACGTTATTCACAGAAGAAAGGGTTGGCTGCCACCGTGTTTTTGACGCACCATTACCCACCATCATGTAAGTCCTATATAGCACGCTGTAGAACCAGCTTTATTACTACCTTCTCTGAAAACATCCACCACCAGAACAAATTGAATAGTATAATGAGCCTGTATGAATGTTCTAGATTTTGAATCGAAATTTTTCTAGAATAAGTAGTAGACTCGAAATATCCAAAGCTTAAAATATTAATGATTTGAATCTTACTAAAATTTCAAATCTAAATGGGTCCCAAATTCGTATTTGATGTAATTTAGTTCGAAATTCTAATCTAAGCGTCAAAAGTTATAAAATATCTAACTTTATAAAGAAGTTAGCACGGGTCCATTATTTGACCTACTTATTCAATTTATGGCATTAGAAATTCGAAAGTTCACTGCCGCACTTACAAAATTACGCCACCTATCCCTATCTTGAGCTAGTTCTATCCAGTCCCTCTCATTACACCCTATCTCTTTCAAGTCCATTCTTGTTATATTCACATCTGTATTTAGGTTTTCCCAATGCCATCTTCCCAATGGGTTTACCAGTCAGTACCCTGAACAAGGTTCTAGATTCTCCCATTCACGCTGCATGTCGTGCCCAAAGTAATCCACGATACTTTATTTTTATACCAATGTCTTGTGATGCGTACAGGATATGTAACTCATAATTATGTAACCTCCTCCACTACCAAGTGGCCTAATCTCTTTTTGGACAAAATATCTTAATAAGCGCCTAGTTTTCGAACATATAAATTTGTTGTTTTCATATAAGGCAAAAGTCCGAGTTTCACACCCATAGAAAACAACCAGCAAAATTATTGTTTTGTATATTCTGAATTTTTACCTTCCTTGACAGCAGGCGAGATGTCAACAATTTATAAACCGAATAATAGCATGCATTTCACGATGGTATTCTTTTCCTAGTTTCTAAACAAATATCTTTATTGCTCATTAAATTTGTTCCTAAATATTTAAACTCTTAACCCTGTCAAATGATATGTTGTTCGCTGTAATATCTAAATTTTTGTCCCCAATATGTGATCTCCGTGTGATCATATACCTAGAAATTTCAGCGTTTACTTCTAAACCTATTTCCTTACTAACCTCTATTAAAATGTCTGAAGCAACAGCGTCTTATTTGCATTATTTTACCTATAGAAATTTGTGAATGTTGTAGTATTAATCTATTTACTCTTTAAACACTGTGTGGTTACTCTTATTTTTATTGTACTCGATTTAAAAGTATATATACTTTAACTTAATATTCGATTTTGATTTTGATAGCATTTAATTATAAAATATTTAACTCAAATTTGATTATTGTTAGTAAGCAAAGATCTTGGATGCACAAAGTCTTAATGGAATTCTATTTTGTGTACGTCAGCATTTACCGACGTCCATTTATACACACATTCATCTCCTTCCTATACTATTATCTTCCCTAAACCTCACAAAACCTTAGTCATTTAGACCAATGACTCACCTATGCACAGGCAAAATAACAAGAAGAATCAAACAAATACTCAAAACCCAGTAAAACTTAAAGAGTTATGCAACCATTTTTATTTTATTTTTGTTTTAGAAAGATTATCTAAAGTATAGTCATTTACCAATAAATTATTATTTGAACCCCAAATTCATAACTTTATTTGTAACGTTATTCATACATTTAAAAGAATTTCAAAATTAATTTATAAGATCCTGTTTAAAATTAAATAATGTTCAACAATTTGTTTGAATAATTATTCCAGCCATCTATTTAAAGAACACCCGCCTCGGTGGCGTAGTTAGCTAACGCGCCAGTCGTGTTGAGCTCGACTGCCGAGGACGGGGAGATCGAGGTTCGAATCTCGGTCGGGTGAACTGGAGGTGGTTTTTCCTAAATGGTTTTCCACTCTCCCTCCACGCAAATGCGGGTTCACTTCCTCTAAATTAAACCTTCCCAATTCCTAATCCATTAGCGTAATTAGTACTTAAGCGTATAACCCGAACGGGTAGTAAGACGCGGTGCTAAATAAATTTAAAAAAATATTTAAAGAACCAAGTTTGATTATTGTTTTTATAAAATTACTTAATTTAAAAGTGGCTTAGGCCTATTAAAATTAGCATTTTAGCCAAAATATAAAAATTATCTCAAATAAGATACAAAAAGATAAGAATATTGTTCGCAAATATATTTTAAATAATCTTTGACCATTATTTAAAAATATTTTATTTTCAAACTTTTTTTAAAAATTGGAGTCAATATTTTTAGCAGGATAGTACACACTACCGACTTCATTTTAACCTCTCAATATCGAGGAAGAGAACAATGCCGTTACTGGTCTAGTACAATCCCAATGCACCCTTTGGAAGGTGAACCAACCAAGACAACCGTAGCAAAGGGTAGCGAACCATTATAAAGGGGAGGGTTATATAATTTGATAATGTAGCCCCTCCCTTATAATCAGCGCATCCCATGTAAAAGAGAACATGCGGGGACTTTAGTTGATATGAACACGCCAATCAAAAGTGAGGAAGGACACCCTTACAGACTTACCCGGTGGGTGCTTTGTGAAGTTCTACGGTCTCATAGGGCGAAGAAAATCTAAAACAAACAAGAGGGGGGGAAAACTTCGATTAGAAATCGCAACAAGATATGGATCAAAAGTGCACCTAGACCTTGTAACAAAAGTACAGAGGGGAAAAAAATAACAAAATGCATAACGTGGCAACATGGAAGACGTATTTTAAACAAACTACTTACAATAATTATATTAAAACAAAAACTACAGGGAATTCTTTATAATAATGGTTATGATAGGTTATGTCGATAGTCGATAGATAGTTCATTAATTAAAGTCACATTGACTGTAATTTCTTAAAAATACACATTTTTTCCGGTGTTGCCATATGAGGCTCAGAGACTATAAAGAATAGTACACTTTTCTATACACCTACCTTGTACGCTTTTGACATACTCCGAAGCAAGCACAGATTCTGTTTGTGCGCTTACAATACGAAGCCCTCATAAGGGTAGGCTACATATTGGTACCCATATGACCTACTTCTGAGTTGTCGCTGTTACGCCATTACTTAGTTGGGTCACAAATAGAGGATAAAAATAAGCTGTCCTAAATTAAAATCCTATGGGTGAAAAAATCTAATTTTCACTAAAACAAAATATTGTTTCATTATTTTTCTTCTAAATCATTTTGCTCCGTTTTTTATTCCCTATTTGAGCTATACGAGAATACGGGAAGTAGCTACAGTTTAGAGGAAATAAACCATTATTTGCGTGGAGGGAGAGTTTTAAACCACTTAGAAAAAGAAAAAACATATGTACACTTAGTTGAGATTTAAATCCCGTTTACAATTCCTTCTAGTCGAGTCGATGGTGCCCAGTCCAACAATCTCTCAATAAAAAGTGACCATTCAATTCACCACAGTCCAAAAACGCGTGTAAATCTCCTCTAAATTCCTTATTTTTCATCCCTAAACTATTAAAGTAATGGAATTTAAAAAAGCTCAAACAGGTAGTAAGATGTAGCAGAAAAAAAAAACTGCCACTAGTGTTCAACAAAAGCGTAACTCCATTCACGGTAGGAATTACTCTCTGAAAGGTCTTTTTTCCTACCAAAATCCTACTATATAATAGTTTTCTGGTAGGGAAAAAGGCCTTTCAGAAAACAATTCCCACGCTGAACAGACTTTATATCCTCTAAGGTACAGGATTATGGAAGAACGTTTTAAGAGAATCCTACGGAATGCAACAAAAATTCATGGGGAAAAGTCACTAAACATAATATTAATATATTAATTTTGATGAAGAATTTTACAGACATGGAAGTATGCTTGACTTTTCCTTTAAGGTCAGAGCCCGATTTATTTTTGATTTGTTTAGCACCGAGTCTTACCTGTTCAGGTTATATGTATATGTACTAACTAGGCTTAAGAGATAAGGATGAGAAAGGTTGGATTTAGAGGACGTGTACCCTCATTTGCTTGGAATATGAGTGTAAAAACCATTTATAAAAAAGAGTTACTCCTTAAACCAAGTAGCCACTGAAGCAGTTTCGATTTAATAAATCTTTTATATCTGATTTCCTGTTCTCTCTTTAGGAGAATGACGTTACATTCCTTCATTAATTTCGCCTACTAGCTTAATCTATATTTTATAATGCTTTTTTCCAGATAACAGCTTTTAAAGTAGGCTTACCAATTAACACATATTTATCAGACTAATTTTATGATTTATTGTTGCGATATTTATTTAAAACAAATTAAAGTTTCAAACTGGGAAAAATGAAATGATTAAATTCTAAGTTTTCCTTTTTTTTTTTAGTAAAACGTGCAAACGCTATACGGGAATACCTAGAGCGAACGTGATTAACCCAGTTCAACTTAAAGCACAACAGAAATTAGAGGGTAATCACACCTCGATTACTAATTATAAACAACGCGCACGGGAAGGATTGTTTCTCCGAGTCCCCTTTGGGGAGTTAAACTACTCGCGGTCACGTGACCGCTAACTGCAAATTACCCGCACAAAGGGTCGCCGCGGTTATAAATGACGTTCTCGCCTGTTCTCGTCTCATAATTCCAAGGTAAATATACAACTAGACGACGTTTGACATATTGTCTCCACACTCTAAGCTTGGAGGGTAAAAATTATTTCCATACGGTCCAAGGCGAGGCCATGTTGATATATTGGTCACATTTCGCGAGTGGACAAAGACTAATATCATTTTGTCTCTGCTCCATTCGACACTGTAATTATTATATATATATGTCAAACTGTCGTTGGAAGTGAAAAAACGTGTGAGCTTACTTTGTTCTTTATTAGATTGTCATCAAATCATGTAACTTATATGGAATTTAATAGTAATAATAATACTTATTATTGTTAGGTGTTCTGTCTGTCCATTCCTTTTGTCAGTGAACTTAGACCGCCAAAGTACCCTGTCCTCTGCCTCCTCCGTCATCTCCTAGAGTTTTCTTCTTTCCTTCAACTCAGCCAATATTTGAATAGTAGTAATTTCATTTCATTTGCCTTTATTAGTACCTGGTTCGGTGGCCGCATAGTCTAAAGCGCTACCCTTGCAGTAGACTAGACTGCCGATGACGGGGAGATCGAGGTTCGAATCTCGGTCGAGTGTACAGAAGGTGGTTTTCCCTAAATGGTTTTCCACTCTCCTTACACGAAAATACGGGTACACTTCCTATAAATATAACCTTCCTAATCCATAAAAACCATTAGCGTAGTTAGTATATAAGCGTATAACGCAATGGTAGTAAAACGTGGTACCAAAAATGTGTTTATTTAATTTCATTTTCCTCTATTAAAATGCTAACCAACTCTCGTGACCTCTCTAACATGCTAGCACTGAAGAAACAAAAGGACAAAAATAATAAATACATCATGTTTGTACACAGGTGATTCAAATAAACAATTTATTTACTTGTTTTGTTTTTAGCTTATGGCAACTTTGACCAGGAGAAATATATTGTTTCTGATTCGATCGCCTGTATTTAGACTTTTAGCCGCTCTGATGACACAGAAATTTGCCCAGGGTACACCATAGGAGGTTGTCTACAGGTCGTACCAGCAATGAGATGATGTGATGATGATAGTGATTATGAAGGTGTGGAGCCAGGGGAGTGTTCTTAAATCTAGCTTAAGCCTAACTACACTCTGGTGACCGTTAGGATAATCCCCCTTTCGGGAAAAATACCCTTGGTAACAGCCGGGAATAGAACTTGGGACCCCTATATTCGTAGCCAGGTGCACTGACCACTATACCATGGGGACGGTTATTAAATAGTTACAACATAGTAAGGAGGAAATAAAGGGTAAAAAAATATGCTTGAGTAATAGTTATTATTTTTAGGTAACAGTTCACAATATTCTGAAAATTGAAAAATGACACCTGGACACGGGAATCGAACCCGGGACCTCTGGCTTGGTGCACCAATGCTCTAACCACTGAGCTATCCAGGATTCGTCCCCTGCCCTAGGTCATTCCTCACTCATATTTTAAGGAAGAGTCTATGATGGACTGGCGGAAATCGTCGGCTATAAATATGTGATTATATTAATATCACGAGCCATCGGATAACGCAGCCATCTGCGACTCAGTAGTTGGCTGTTATGCTGCCATTTGCACAATTATTAAATTGTACGGGATCGCACATATATTAAGAATTAATAGCCAGAGCTATTATTTATGCTTATTAGTAGGGAATTACTCCACTAGATATCATATTCTGAAAATTGAAAAATGACACCTGGACACGGGTTCAATAAACAAACAAATAGTATGATATGGGTGTTCCTTAAATAACTCTATAATTTTGGTTCGTCTTTCATGATAAAAATCAAATTCTTGAAATCTACACCATCTGCGTCTAGGTATTCCCAATTGTCTCATCCTATTGGGTTTGCCAATCAATACCCTTAACACGGCTATAGATTCTCCCATTCCCGCTTCATGTCCTGCCCAACGTAATCTACGAGACTTGGTTATCCTTTATATATGATGATTAAAGGGTACGTTACTCATCAGTATGTAACCCCCTCCACTCCTCAGTAGTTTAATGCCATTTTGGACCCAACATCTCCATAAGCACCTTGTTTTCGAACACCCTAAATTTGTTTTCTCCATGTAAAGTAAGAAACAACGTTTCACACATATTATAGAGAACCGTTAAAATTGTAGTTTTGTGTATTCTGAGATTTACACTCCCGGACAGCAGACGAGATGTCAACAACTTACTGACCTAGTTAAAGCATGCACTTCCCGACCGTAGGCCTATTCTTTTCCTAATTTCCAATCTAATATTGTTTTTGCTAGTTAAAATTGTTCCTAAATATTTAAACTCACGGCCCTGTCAAATGATATGTCGTTCGCAGTAATCTTTAAATTATAATATTGACGCCAATTTGTGTTCTCTATGTGATCATAAGCTTGGTCTTTCCAGCGTTCATTTTTAAAACTATTTCCTTACTAGCCTCTGATAAAATTTCTACAATTCTTTCAACAAATTTCTTAATGTTGCCCAACAAAGCCAAATTATCTGCAATTCCTAATAGCTGCAATGTACAGTTTAGTGTCAACACTTCCCTACTCTCTTGCATTACCCTAATAACATACTCTAAAGATAGATTAAAAAGTAATGTGGAAAGTGCATCTCCTTGTTTCAACCCAACATGTATTTCGAAAGTATATATAAGCTATATGTGTATATATAATCCATATATGATTCTATATAAATTAACTTCTGTAAACGGTCTATTTTCTAAAAAATATATTAATTAGGATGGAGATTTCTTGTAGGCATATGTATACCTTAATAGTTTAAATTAAAGACACTTAAATATTTCAAACGTAAGCTCCTAATATTTTTAACATTCGTTTATAAATTGTTCCCGTGTTTTATTTTGTATTCACATCTTAGGAAAAAAACACCCTCAGTACACCGAGACTGGAAATGAGCCTAGACCTCCTAATAACAGGTGAACAATATTAAATGAGCTTGACATTTACACCGCATGCCCATCGAGACGGGCTATTCCCCTATAATTTGTGTCAATACCTATAAATAAAGAACACAATTTTATCACCAAGAACTATATTATTTGGTTAAAGGGAGGTATTTATAATACAAAATAGTAGAACAAATTAAGCACTACGTCTTACCACCCATTCGAGATAAAAATTACTATTTGGATCCCAAACTGATATGTGATGGTTGTCCACAGGATTACTCCTGATTCTAGAATTAAATTCAAATAGGGGGAAAATAATAACTTGCACACGGGAATATAGACTTAAATAATTATTGGTCTATTTAGTATAATTTATTCTAGATGGTGAACATGTTGATTACGTGGGGCTGTCCAAAATCACAGCCATGTAGACTCTGATCTTGTTTTAAAGCTTAAGTACTAATTACACTAATGGATTAGGAATTGGGAAGGTTGAAGTTAGAGGAAGTGAACCCGCATTTGCGTGGAGGAAAACCATTTAGGAAAAACTACCCGACCGAGATTCGAACCTCGATTTCCCCGTCCTCGGCAGTCTAGCTCAACACGACTAGCGCGTCAGCTAACTACGCCACCGATGCGGATAATTAACATAGTAATTTATAGATATCTTACTATTGTGAGTTGTATTAAATGTACCTCTTTTAGTGTCACAAAAAGCTTACCCCCGGGATAAAATGACAGTTACTCTTGATGTAAAAAGTTACGTAGCATTGGTTGAAGAAGGGGTGGGGGGTGTCAGGCTAAATGTCTACAGGATGTTATATGGCAGGGAGGGGGTGGGAAGTAAGAAAAAGTTTTACGTAGCTTTTGGATGATCCTTTTTCCTCAGGATCAATCCTGATACTGGAAAATATTTTAATGAGCTATAAATGACAACCTGAGCACGGTATACAGGATTAATCAGGATGGTTTAGTGGTAGTACATTGGTGCGCAAAGTCAAAGGTACCTGGTTGGATTCCCGTCTCCAAATCACCATTTTAAGCCTAATTATAATAAAAAAGTTATGTTGCAAAATTAGGAAAAATGATGTTAGCCACGTGAGGATTGACCCATTTGTCATAGAGATGTGTAGCTAGACTAATTAGCTCATCGATCAGTGGGGCGTTAAGTTCCTATAAAAGCCCATTTCAAAGATATCAAGTCAACTAATGTGTAAAGTACTTATGAAGTTAAGAGGTTTCCTACCACTCACAGATCTAGTAGGCCGGGCTATATAACCCACATTCCAACAGGGTGAAGGGGGGAGGGAAAGGGTTAAAGTATTGGTTTGCGTGCACTCCCGGAGTTTCCGGCAGTCCCTACCAGAGCTCTATTGAAAGCCTGACGAAAACAACATGAACTCATTCTGACTTATGCAAAGATTTCCACGACCCCGTGTCCAAATGTCTACCCTCAAAAACAATATTTAGTCAACAACAGCAGCAGCTTGAGAGAATTAAATTACATTTAGACTGAACTGAAGTTAATTTCAGCTCAAAAACCCTCAAGACTATTTATGGTGTTACATTTATCGTGCCTTCTCATTTAATCTAGAGGTTATCACACACAATCACTTTCAATAGACAGCCTATTATAGCTTTAGCTCTATGAGACCTTTCAGAGGAATTATATTTACAGTAAAATATTTAGAAATCTGTATTATTTTATTGTTTCATATTTGTGAGAAAAAAATCGTATTACAGAATGATTAATTTTCGAGCTATTTTTTTTCTAGCACCACGTCTTACTACCCTTTCGGGTTATAGTCCTACGCTTATGTACTAATTACGCTAGTGTCTTTAGGGATTAGGAAGGTTATATTTTAATGGAAGTGTACCGGCTTTTGTGGGGACGAAGAATGGAAAACCATTTTGGAAAAAACCACCCTCAGTACACTTGACTGAGATTTGAACCTCGATCTCCACGTCATCGGCAGTCTAGTCTACTGCAAGAGTAAGGCGTTAAACCATGCAATAGTTATATTTTAATAAATTAACTTAATTTAAAATCGTTATCTTCGTGTCATCTCGTAAAACTAAAACTATCACATAGTTGTACGATTGAAATGATTTTTTGTTTGTTTTAACTATCAAGTACAAAACTACGGCTATTAACGGCTTAGTATAAGGGCTAATAGTGAGGGTGGTTACTTAAAGAAATTTCATCCACACTAGAGTGTAGAGAGGACAGGTGAACCACAACGATAATTACCATATGAGAAAATTGAACACAGCTTAGATTTGAACTTCGACGAGTTGAAAATATTTGTCAGACGATTCGAATAAAGTCAAAGATTTTTCAAAGAGAACGCAACAGTCTGATTCGAATATATGAAATGTGTGTGGAAATTGAAGGACAACACGGAGAAAATCTTTTTCTGGGATAATGTACTAAATTTGTGACACATAAACAAAAAAATGTATATCATATTCTTTCATTACTGAAAGACAAAATTGCCTGTATCTCTGTGTGAGTTGGTCTGTGGAACTATGTTTACTAAGACCTTTTTTATTATTTTTAATGAGTAGGTCTACTACAATATCTTAAAGGTCTGAACCCTTTTTGTTAACACCTGTTTCTATGTCATGTACATCAAATAAATATAGTATAAATACAAATAAAAAAGTATAAATTATGAGGCTATTTCTATTTATGAATGAATATGATAGTATATGAATATTTTAAGTCAAAATTCAAAGTAGAAATAAATAAATGAATGTATTATCTAAAAAAAATTAAGCTGCCAATAAGTAGAATGTTTTTCAATCAAACTGTAACTATAACAATGGTAATAATACGGAAATAAGCTGCCGTTTAGTCGCTTTATTTATAATTGAACAATTGATTAATCAATTAATCTCGAGACAATAAAAATATATTGGAGCACTATCAAAATATGTTAATATATTATTCAATAAATAGATTTTTTTTTGAAAATTATAGCCCACGTTTAATCTTAAGACTTATTTTAAAACTAAAAATTAATTCACTCTAAAACTATTGTGAAGCAGCTTATTTCAAATTCTAAACCCTATAGGCCATTAGTATTTTCACTCATAAGGCGATATTGAACCTCTTAGAAATGTCAATTTTCTTTTAGGGGTGAGATAGGTTTCATTTGAGTCTTTGAGAGTCAAGTAACGGTGATGGAACGTACGAATAGAACGGAAAAAAAAAAATATATTAAAAACTTGAGGGAAGCTCCCGTCCAAGCAATATCGGTTATCAGAGCCCCAACTGCCGGTCTATGATACGGTCCCTGACGTCCTTACAGGACAGAGACAGCCTATCATGTTACGGCAGCCTCCCGACCTAAGTCAACTTCACCACAAGTTTGGGAGAACGATTTTGGCACGGATGAAAATAACACTGTGTGGTCGAGGGGTGGAAGGGGAACTTATATTACCCTTCGGGCCACATAATTTTTTTTTATTTAAGTAGCAGATGACGTAAGATACCATCTGTAAACAGCATTAATGCGTGTGCATTACGTTTGTTTGAGTGAAAGGGGCTGAGAAAGTAAGGGGGTGGGAGGAATAGAGGAATGAGGTTGGATTCACATCTGTGTTTATTTTGGAACCTTCTGAAATATTTAAGTAGGATCCTTTCAAAGTTAGAATAATAAAAATATTATGTGTGTGTGTGTGTGTGTCTGTGTGTGTGTTTTTCCCCTCTTTCCGAACAGTTGGATACACCATATGTACCACTGTTTTAATAACAAACCTCTTCACTTATATAAACCATTTAGGGATGATTTCAAGAGAAGATAAGTTTTAACACTAGAACAAGAACGACTCAATATTTTTATTAGCACCGCTTCTTACTACCCGTTCGGGTTATACGCACTTACGCTAATGTGTAATGGTAGGATGATTGTGAGATGAAATGAAGGACCTACAGTTTAACGTGGGATCCGAACCACGGTGAAGGCCTGGAATTCCACACATTCACAATTTGTGATTAATACACGTCTTCTCAGAGGTGAAGGAAGGGTTTGGTAATCAGATGAATCTGTGCCGGGACTGAGGATTGAACCCCGGACCCCCAGAACGACTTAGTAAAATAGGATAAGGATGAGAAGGGCTATTAAGGGCAATTGTCACCTGTCCTATTTTTTAGAGGGTTTGAATTCAACAGCTTCAAGTATGGTCTACTTAAAATTAAGAACATTGATAAATTGGTAACATTGATGTGTATCCATTTTCTTAATTTATATTTTTTTGACACCACGTCTTACTTCCTGTTTGGGTTATAAACCTATGTACTAATTACGCTAGTGGGTTAAGGATGAGTAAGGTTGAATTTATAGGAAATGTACCCGCATTCGCGGGGAAGGAGAGTGTGGACCCATTTGGGAAAAATTACCCTCAGTGCACCTAAATGGGATTTTAAACCCAATATTCCCGTCATCGGTATTCTAGTCTATTAAGAGAACTACGCCTTAGACTATGTGACCACCGAACTTAATCTGTGTGTGTGTGTGTGTTTTGATTCATAGGCACTGCCATTTTAATTTGTTAGTAAAAGGAAGATTTACACTGTACTTTCTAAACACCCAGTTTATATGAACTATCTTGCATTTTAAGCTTATTATTAAATATACATATTAATCTTAGTGTATTAGAGTGGACGATTTCAATTCTAGAGAAGCCCGGTTCAATTCCGGGTAATGCTAATGAAGTTACTTACTGCTTAAATATAAAATGTATTCCTGCTTCCCCATGATTAAATTAAATAAATAAATTTTAATAACAATTGAAAAGCAGGAATAAACCTTACAGAAATTGTAAATAACTTCGTTAGCATCAACAGGAATTGAACAGGGCTTTTCAAAGCTTGAAGTCCATTCTGACCACTAAAATTTGGGATTGCGATCGATTATTAACTAATGACTTATTTGACTGATGCTTCTGTTGAATTTTTAGAAACAAACCTCAATTAAAGTAAAAATGGTGAATTGATTAAGTGCTAGTTAACCTATTGTTCACCTAACTTAGGTAAATATGAAAAATATATTTAATACACAGTGTAGCATTAGAGAAATAAGCTATTTTTGGTATTAATAATAGAATTAAATTCCTTAGGAAATATATATATAATCGATTGTTTTAACTCGTAATCTCTTTACATTTGCCTTTGCCTGCATTGAAAGAAGTAGCCTAATCATATAAATCCAAAATGGAAACGTTGATATTATCACGGCATATTATTATATTATTAACAGTAGGTTTACTTATTTTCCCTTAACTTAATATAAAACAATAAATCTACAACTGTATGCCTAAAACTAGTGCCATAAATATTTTATCTGATTAATAACGTGACAGTTTTACACAAATACTATATTATTCTCTGGTACACACATCTGGGATAAAATGAAGGTATTTTATGCCTGCTTTGTTACTAAACTGGAGGAACGCACAGCTCCCAAACAGTACAAAATAACCAGGGAGGTTGTATTTAATCTAAAGAGTACACAACCCGAAGTTCCAATGTCACCGTTTAATTAGATATACCTTAATAAAAGTCTCCCTCCATAACGAACTAGTGAGGCATTCAGAAGTTGAGGTGTATTTCCGGCACCAAAGAGAAGCTAATTGCCCGCTGCAAAGTGGACGTTATTTCCGCCCAGCGGGACGTTAAAATTCACTACCATATAATTCCTGTCACGTGACCCTGACTAGGCCAGGAAACAGCGGGCGTACTCAAACCTGACTTCTAGGGCCTTTGGGTGAAGTGAAGAATTCATGGACGTGATATCCCCGTTTACTCTGACAAGTAGGGTACTTACTGATTTAGCAAGTCATTGTGGGAGTTTTTTTATATGAGCTCTAGGCCCAATATATCCCACTTGAGCAAGTTGGAAGGCACAGCTGTATCACCTTAATCGGTGAACACATGGACCTAAAAACATAGGCATCAGCTTCGTCTAGTCTGATCTAACAGTGGCGGGGAGGTTGGGAGTTCGAATCCTATTAGGTGGAGTTAGGAGGTTTTTCCCCTAAGTGGTTTGTTATTCCCCTTCCATGCGTATGCTTGCACATTTACTATAAATTATACATTCCTCCTCTTTACACCATTACAGTAAATATACGGCTAGACTGGATGGGAAGTAGAATATGATTGACACAAAAATTAAGTACGGCTGGAGGTATGTGCGTGAATTCTGCGTGTAACAACCTACAAATTTAGGTAAGAATTCATTGCCATTACTTTCCCTTATAAAATTAGGGTAGGCCCTGTAGGTCATCATTTTATTTGGAAAAATAATACATAGGCTTCTGGGACATGTTCCGACGAGGGAGTAATGTAAGGTACTACACCTTAATTTCGTTTGATTGGTGCTAGAGGTTCGAGCCCCTGTCAGATGTACTGAGGGTGTGGTTTTCAACTCCAGAACTATAAAAATGTAAGCACCTTTCTTCTAAAACTCTTTCTTCCCCATCAGTGTAAATAGGCAAATAGCCACAATGTGTTCGCCGTTCACACGCACGCGCACACACACACACACACAAAATTGCATAATATAAACAAATATATATAATCCTGTGCAAATTCAAGATTTTAACTTTCTTTAATCGTGTCAAAATATAGATTTATTTATCTCGAGTCAAATATGATCAACATTTGAATAAATATTAAGTCGATTCAGAGACAAATAGGTTATTTAAATTTTTCAGATAAAATCGGAATCTATTATTTAATTAGCTAGATTTTATTAAAGCTTCAAATAATATGTTAGGAAGTGCACAGACATTATATTAAAAGAAAATATAGGAAGGTCACAATGTTAATAAACAATCCCCAGTACAACCTGTAGGGATCGAATCCGGACCTCTCAATTTAGTTGAATCTACAAACACCGTGAGGCCTTCATTAAGGTTATTCGACCACCAACATTTTATTGCACAGTTTTAATTATAAGATATAAATAATAATTCACTGATTTAAAATCATTAATGCTCACAATCTATAGAAGGTCAAACTTGCTCTTTTATGCTTTCTGCGTACGGTTCTACTGTTGGGGTAGAGTATTTAATGTATGTGGCTGAAATTTATTATAACCAGACATTAATATAAGATGTACACAATGAAATATTAATTTTATTAATATATATGATATAAATAGTAATAATATTAGTAATATAAGTATCAATAATATTATTATAAATATTTAATTGTGTTGACCCACACTTCATATGAATATCTAGTTCAACTAAATTTTAGTCCCATTAGATTAGTTTACATTAGATAGTTTACGTTAACAATGGTAAATAAAAAGAATAAAATATCAAGATTAACCTCTAATAGACCTTGAACTTAAATTATGTTTAACCATTGAATCGAATCACTATTTATGGTTTATAAAATTATAGACTTCTTAAAATTGTGCAATAAAATGTTGATGGTTGAATTACCTTAAGCTACCAGCAATAGTTACAAAGATGAAGAATCATCGACGTCACAGGTAGCTGACATGATGACGTGGTGTAGATTTCTAAAGCTCCAAGAAGATTAATGGTAACTTGTTAAACCCTAATTTGTACTGTACTATTCCTTGTCAAGATTAAGAGCAAGTATGACTCAAGTGCATGTGGTAGGAGTAGGCATTGCGGCAATAGTGAAACAGTAAACCAACGTTTTATATAAACGTGTACTTTCTAAACACAGTTATAATAGCACATGCCCCCCAATCAGTGGGTACAAGGTTTAAATGTTAAGCTTGGACCAAAAATCCAAACTACATGACTCATTAAAGCACTTTATAAATACAGATAAAAATAGTTATACCAGTCTAATTGTGTCTTATTTCTCAAATTCCTTTAATTTTTTTAAAATTTTCCCTACCAATACTCACTAACTCTATATAATTATGAACTCTAAATTTCATTGGTGCACTTACAAAAGTACGTCACCTATCCCTGTCTTGAGCGAGTTCTATCCAGTCCACCTTATTACAACCTATATATTTCATGTCCAGTCCACCTTATTACAACCTATATATTTCATGTCCAGTCTAATGTTATCCTCCCATCTACATCTAGGTCTTCCCAATGGTCTATTACCATTGGGTTTACCAATCAGTACTCTGAACAAGGTTCTAGATTCTCCCATTCGCGCTGCATCTCTTGCCCACCGTAATCTGCGAGATTTGATTAATTATCCTAAAAATACCAATACCCTTGCACTTACATAAAATTTTAAAAACACACAAAATACATAGTATTTTTTTTCAGATGAATACAGTTGATTTTATTCAAGGACTTAGTTTATCAATTTCAAAATTAAATTTTATGACACTTTGCAAAACATACATGAAGAAAAAATAATTAAAATACGAGTATGTAGCTAGAGCATTGAAAATGGAATGTATATTTTATATAATATATTAAATATACAAAAATTTACTAAAATGTATTTTAGTATATAATAAATATAATTAATTAAAATAAATATGTAAGTCATATACAACATATGAGTTTGATTTAACATAATAAGCCTAGGATGCAATTAAATATATATATATATATATATATATACATCTAGGTCTTCCCAATGGTCTATTACCATTGGGTTTACCAATCAGTACTCTGAACAAGGTTCTAGATTCTCCCATTCGCGCTGCATCTCTTGCCCACCGTAATCTGCGAGATTTGATTAATTATCCTAAAAATACCAATACCCTTGCACTTACATAAAATTTTAAAAACACACAAAATACATAGTATTTTTTTTCAGATGAATACAGTTGATTTTATTCAAGGACTTAGTTTATCAATTTCAAAATTAAATTTTATGACACTTTGCAAAACATACATGAAGAAAAAATAATTAAAATACGAGTATGTAGCTAGAGCATTGAAAATGGAATGTATATTTTATATAATATATTAAATATACAAAAATTTACTAAAATGTATTTTAGTATATAATAAATATAATTAATTAAAATAAATATGTAAGTCATATACAACATATGAGTTTGATTTAACATAATAAGCCTAGGATGCAATTAAATATATATATATATATATATATATGGGAATTAATTAAGTCTAAAGCAAAAATGGATAAAGAGACTTATTTGAGGTCTAAGCAGAGTACCTTGGTTCTACTCACAGTAAGTGTCAATTTCAGTTGCATTATGATACGAGTAGTATTAATAATAATGCTAAAAAGTTCGTAGTATATTTTAAAACATATGAATAAATAAATAAAAATATCAACAAACATCACTGAAAATCATGTATTGGAATCTTTTTAGTGACGTATCACTGATGTTGTATCCACATACTCAATAATTATTACAGCAATCATGACGACATGTGTCAGTGAAATTATTCATCAATAACAATTACACGTCCCACTGTTAGAATAAAGGTCTGCGCTAATCACGGAAAACAATCTTCGTCATGTGACATGTTTGAAACAGACAGAAAAAAAAATGTGTCCGGCTCTCCCAACCGAATGTCTAACCCTATCTGACCCATTAATCTGATTATAGTGTGGTCGGATGCATGGAGAAAGAATGTTTTTACTCAGGACATGGAATGTTTTCCCCGGGAGGGAGGGGAAACATTTGTAGTAGTTCTCACATATACCAAAATAGCTTTTATAATAATATAAATAAACCAGTATAATCTGAAAATAGTGAGTGGGCTAGGCCATGAGGCTTCCTGCTCTCCTAATCAAAGACATAATTATGCAGACATGATATTCTCACTTCTAGTATAATATTTGAATTTCATGAACATAAAACACCACTATTAATATTTCATACCTAATCTTCAAGGTGTTTTGAGCATATATAGCTCCTCATAATAAATAGTACACTGCTTTATAACTTCCAAGAAAATGAACTTATTACCTCCTTTCCAGGGTGTTTTGAACACACATACTTCCTAATAACAGTAAACTGTCTTGTATCCTCCAAACAGATTATGTTATACCTCCTTTCCAGGGTGTTTTGAGCCCACATACTTACTAATAATAATACACTGTCTTATAACCTTTAAACAGATTATTTTATACCTTCTTTCCAGGGTGTTTTGAGCCCACATACTCGCTAATAATAGTACACTGTCTTATAACCTTTAAACAGATTATTTTATACCTTCTTTCCAGGGTGTTTTGAGCCCACATACTCGCTAATAATAGTACACTGTCTTATAACCTTTAAACAGATTATTTTATACCTTCTTTCTAGGGTGTTTTGAGCCCACATACTCGCTAATAATAATACACTGTCTTATATCCTCCAAACAGATTATTTTATACCTTCTTTCCAGGGTGTTTTGAGCCCACATACTCGCTAATAATAAGTACACTGTCTTATAACCTCCAAACAGATTATTTTATACCTATTTATTATTTTAATTAATTGTTATACACCTTAGCTCAGTCATTAGCGTCTCTCTCTCCAATGAGCTATTGGTGCCATGTTCGATTCCCTTCATGGTCTAAAATATTAGTATTGCTGAAATTAAGGCTTACCTTTTTGCAGTGAGGAGTTAAAAGCTGTGGGACTGAGTATTGTGTTTGTTCTAGAGTAAAGTCGTTTTTTATGTCGTGTGTTGGTATAATCGGTTTATAAATTGCACTTTTAACAAATATACATTTTACATGTAACGACATCAGGAGTATTTGAGTAAAGTGCTCACCCCACGATCTAATATTAGTGGATTCAAACCCAGCTTAGGTCACTGGTTTTTCTTTACCGAACCATGAAAATCCTTAGCACAACTTTATTCTGAGGGGAAGTAAATCCGTCTGTCCCATATCGATTGTGGCATGTAAAAGTTCCTTGGAAGATACATGAGATGCCTTTCTAGCTATATTTATAGTCTTTTTCTTACTCAGTCATAGAAATTCAGTTCATAAAGCGAAGAAAAACTACCGCACTTTAAGGACTTTCTTAGTACATGTGCAAGCTCCCAGATGGTGAGGGTGGACGACACTAACCAGCCGAAGGAATGCATACGCACGCTGCTTCAGGTGGATTAGAAACATATCAAACCTTCTGGTTGTAAAATCACTATTAGGTTTTTTAATGCCATTTAAATATATGTATCCACTTTTATAGCATCGTGTCATACTACCCATTCGGGTTATACGCTTATGTACTAATTATGTCGCTAGTGGTTTTAGGGATTAGGAAGGTTATATTTAGAGGAAGTGTACCCGAATTCGCGTGGAGGGAGAGTGGAAAACCATTTAGGAAAACCTCCCCTCAGTACACCTGACCGAGATTCGAACTTCGATCTCCCGTCATCGGCAGTCAATTCCACTATGAGAGTAGTGCGTTAGAACACGTGGCCACTGAAGTGGGTCATGTATATATTATAAACTATCCATTTTTAAATACAATTTCTTTAAAACTAAAATTTACGTCTCTTTGTGTTTTATTAATTTGAAAAAATATTTATTTAATTTAATTTATACAAAGTATTTATTAAAGAATTTTGTTAAATTATTTTTACCTAAATATTGTTCAATTTGCACTCACGTTTTCAAGCACTTTTTGTTAGATTTGATTTGAAGTCTAAACATTTATTATTCATTTAATTAACATTTTATTATTAGAAGTGTTACCGAATGATCAATTACTATCAATATTATTTGTAACTATTTTAACTTGATTGATCATAAATTGAGATATTATTGTTTAGCAAAACTTTTCTGCTTTGGTATGAAACTGTACTCGAGAATATTCCGCTCTTTAATGATAAGTAGTGTGGGAAATATTTGTTCGAATAGCTCATTTTTTCAAGAACATGTCATATTAATTTATTCTCAACAGATAAAACAAAATTCCCAACAGATTAATCATATTGAAGATTTAAACACTTGGTTAATCTAGCAAAAAAACTAAATTTCTTTAGTATATTTTACAACTATAGTTTTTCAACAATTTTACTCTCAGGCTTTGATTTGAGATGTTTTAATAATTATTGAAGCATCAATATTACCTTATAAGACGTACGTGCACTATAATTTATTCATATGGCATGGGCCTGCATGTACTAGCTATATATAGTCAAACATTCCTAGCTAATAAAATAAAAGAGCTATTTAAACAGATTAGGTATTTGTTAATTATTTTACCTTGGGGATTTTGGAGTTGAATTTTAAATTATTATATTTACTAATCATATCCATGATAAAAATCCCACATTGCAGAAACATTAATTTATTTCGAAATAATTCATATATTTCTTGTAGTATATTGTATGAAGGCAAGTTGAAATATATTTATTAGCACCACGTCTTACTACCCGTTCGGTTTATACACTTATGTACTAATCACGCTAATGGTTTTAGGTATTAGGAAGGTTATGTTTAGAAGAAAGTGTATCCGCATTTGCGTGGAGAGACTGGAAAACCATTTTGGAAAAAATCTCTGTACACCCTAACGAGATTTGAACCTTGATCTCTCCGTCATTGGCAGATTAGTTTACTGCGAGAGTAGCGCCTTAGACCACGTGGCCACCGAAATGGGTAATATATTATTTTGTTAATATTACAGCAAACATGAATTTTATTCTGTTTAATACTTAATTTATTTTGTCAAATCTACTGTAAAATGCCATTAATGACAAAATAGAACATTTGTTCTCTACATTATATGAGGGTTTTTTTTTCCTTTAGTAATTAAGTAGAATATTTTTAAACCAGAAGTTCCCAATCTTTTGATTTCAAGTCCTTCTTCAGTAAAAAAAAACAAAACAGGGGGGCCCATATTGCCATCTCTCAACTTTCACCCCACTTGCTAAGCGTTATAGTTTAGGCACAGTTAGTGTTAGTGGTAAACTTATGATATAACTTAACAAATAAGTATCAAGAATTAAGAAATTATTACTAATCATTTTACCTAGAATGCAACAATGTTTTCTTTATTTAAAAAAAATTACACTTCAAGGGTAATGGAATATTCATCTGCTTAGGTGGCCGGATGGTCTAAGGTGTAACTCTCGAGTTAGACTATATTGCCGATGACAGAAAGATCGGGTTTCAAATCCCAGTTGGGTGTTTGAGGATTTTTTCCAAAATTGTTTTTACCTCTTTCTCCACACAACTGCGGGTATACTTCCTATAAATTCAATCTTTATCATCCTTAACGCATTAGCTTAGTTAGTGTATACGCGTAAAACCTGAACTGTTAGTAAGAAGTGGTGCTAAAAAGAGTTTTATAAAATAATAGAATATTTACTAGACTTAATTAGTTGATAGATTATATTTATTGAGCCTCTTAAAGAGATTGATAGTGCTGTATATTTGGTTTTCAAAGATAATAATATCCAGTTGAAGCGACGACAGCTTTAACCTTAGAACTGGTTCAGCAGCCAACGTGTTTCAATTCCTAGATTTTAATGCAACAAGGGCGTAAAAAAATGTTCATAGACATATGTTTTGTTAAAAATACATCAGGTATTCTACAACCTTATCAGTCGACAGTTCTCTGTAATGAACATGTGGTCAAAATTCATTGAGTTTTAGATGAAACAATTTTTTTTTTTTTATTGAAGCACTGGGGGAAGCTAATTGAGTGATCCTGTGTCTAGATTGCATTCATAGACCCACAATGGCGAGCACGTATACATCAAGCTTCTTGTCTATTCCTGTTTACTGGATACTAGGAGGTCGGCATTCGAGCCCCGCTGGGTTTTTTTAACCCATAGTCCGTTTCTCACTCTCCCACCACGGAAATGCAATTATATTTCCTCTTGCCCTTTTAGTGTATTCTAATGCCAATGGAATAAGTTAGTGTCAAACGAAGGCTTCCAATCGGTTTGTTTTATGTTGTAGTTTGAACCCAACTAACATGTAAATAAACAACTTGGACTATTGTTCTCCTTATTCCTGTTCGCCTAATAAACCAAATAATATACTACTGCCGAAGACGGAGAGATCAAGGTTCGAATCTCACTCGGGTGAACGGGGGTGGTTTTACCAAAATGATTTTCCACTCTTCCTCCACGCAAATGTGGGTTCACTTCCTCTAAATTCAACCTTTCCAATTCTTAGCCCATTAGTTAAATTATTGCCTAAGCGTATATCCCGAACGGGTAGTAAGCCGCGGTGCTATTAATAGTAATAATATTATGACTTTTTTAACATCGCGTCTTAATACCCTTTCGGGTTTATAAAGCTGAAGTACCAATTATGCTAATGGTTTTAGGTATTAGGAAGGTTATATTAATAGGAAGTGTACCTGCATTAGCGTTGAGGGAGAGTGTAAAATATTTTTTAATCATCTTCTGTACACCTGACCGAAATTTGAACCTCGATCTCCCCATCATCGGCAGTCTATTCTACTGCGAGAGTAGTACCCTAGACCATGCAGCCATCGAAACGGGTATTTAAGATATTAAACATGCACTTTCTGAGGTGACTGATTATATCAGCACATAAGACTTATAAACTAATTTAAATCTAGAACAGACACAACACCCATTAGTTAATAATGTATCACTGTGAAAGGGGAATCTTCAGTTTGACTAATGATACCGTTTACGGGCATGCTGGGAATCCGAGACCATTAGCTTTGTAGGTAGACAGGCTACCTACTTAGCTACCTACAGAACTTCTTCGCCAAGCTATACAAATAATTCCCATGAGGCAGAACTAGTTATTCGACACCTTAGTTCAGTCGTAGGTTTACTGAGATAAGGGTCCCGGGCTCGATTTCCAGCATGGCCGAAAAATTTATCATTTGTGAAATGTGGGTTTATACTTTCACAGTGATGAATAAACGGCCGGGGACTGGATGTTGTGTCAATTCTAGTCTTAAGTTAGCCATCACTAGGACATAAAACAAGAAGAGACTGACGCCTTTGTCCATGTGCCCACAGGTGCGGATCCTCCCCTTGGTAGTGCGTATAAAATTTAATTTTAAAACACTCAGTCAAAAATAGTTCCAAATTGCGCGGATATAGGGTGTCATTAGGTCAGTACAACAAACCCTCCGGCCGTTAATTTTAGTTCTCTAAACCGGATTTTAAGCTCTAATTTTTTTTTTCCTATGAACTTTACTGACGCTTTTAATACGTTTGAAAACATTATTTCTTTTACTATTTATTTATATATTCTGTATTTAAATTAATTTATATTATTAGTAGGTGTAAAGATTATTTTAAAAGTGCACTATCTAGTTTAAGGGTAAATAATTAGAATGATGCAATAATAAAGTTGGTATCCCCAATTACTTGAAGTAAGGCTGAGGAAATATATTATAGATATATGATAGTCGACCTCGATGGTATTAGGGTAAAGTGCTTGCCTCGGGATCCACTGTTCGTGGGTTCAAGCCCATCCAAGGTCAACGGTATTTTCCCTAATCAATAAACATCCGTAGCACAACTTCCTTCGGAGAGGAAGTAAAACCATCGGTTCTAAGCCAATTGTAGTAGGTAAAAACCTGGAAAATGTGAAAATACCTTTACCGGTAGAGTTCCAGTGCGGAAGGCAATGGGAAACTACCGTGCTGTATGAACTTTACTAGAACATGTGATTTCTGCCAGATGGTGCGGACAGCACTAACCGTACGAAGGGATGAGTGCTCCAGATGGATGGGATGCGCATCAAATAAACCTTCGGGTTGAATACTCTTCAATCATCAGATAAACAATATTACTGCAGTGGCTTGTCGTGATTAAACCCTAACCTCTTTAATCACACTCCGGCGTGCTAACCACTCACCTATGTATTCTGGTGAGAGATTGGTGTAATTTTCAGAGGTGTTAAATGTCTGACGACAAACTTCCGTTCGCACATCAAAGCTTACCCCCAATCCTCAATCTATGACCTGTAGGGGACCCCTTCCTTTTGTATCTTAACTAATTAAGATCACATAACAGGCCCTCTTTAACGAGCTACTAATTATTTTCTCATTTAATTAATAGCGAGCTACAATCACGGCGTTGTGGTTTGCCCGGGGAAGCTTGTCAGCGACTAATTACTGTAATTAACATAATCCTGACGAGGCTAATGGATGTCACTCTGGGGACTGTCTTTGGTTGGTAACGTAGAGGGCGCGGGTTGTTTAGGGGTGAAGGGGGTGGTGGAGAGTGTATTGCGCGAAGAGGTTCAGGTGGATGAGTCTGGGAGTGGGGATGTACATTCAATCCACCATTGACGTTCAATTAAATTTCCCAATACATTTTAATGGGGTTTTAATTGAAAGTAGTGACTAGAATACCGAGTTAACTGTTTCTCAATATATTGCATCATTAAAAAAAATACAGATTTTTTAACCAAATATTAAAAGCAGGTGTGTCTGCCTCAGTGGCCGAACGGTCTAAGGCGTCACTCTCGTGTTAACCTGACCTGTTGAATACGGGGATATTGTGGTTCGATTCGAATCTCCGTCAATTCTACTGAGGGTAGTTTTTCCTAAATGGTTTCCCAATCTCCTTCCATGCAAAAGGGGGTAGATTACTTCTAAAATGTTTCCTCCCTACCTCAATAGCGTAATTAGCATACCTGAACAGTTAGTTTAAGAGGTGGTGATAAAAAATAAGCAGATAGATTTAATAAAAATTAAATATTTTATTTTATCAAGTAGAGTGACGTTTTTCACATTACTTATAAAATACTGGTCTTAACCCCCACCAGTAGCAAGATATGATGATTTCCCTATAATCATTGAAATAAACTTGTTTTAGATTAAAAATCTGGTGGATATAATTTATGTCCACGCAATCAAGTGCTAAGAAATGGGTTCCTAATTTGCTAATTTTTTATAAATTTAACAATTCATAAACAGTAATGAAATGAATATTTTGATGAACTATTCAACATTTGTATTTATTTGTCTTAAAGGTTTTTTCAATGGCGATCCAACTGCACTGTACTATTCAATATTTCAATTTTCATGGGACAGCTGAAGAAGTTACTTGACCTACTTTCATGTATTCAAACGTCTGGCCATGTGATCTGCATGTGTAACGTTTAATAGATATAATCAATACCTACAAAATAATACTAATAATAAAGTAAAATGCTATCAATAATGACAGAAAAATAACTACGTTTGTATTTTTTAAAAGGTTCTTCACAATTAAAATACTACTTACTGTATCTTAATTATATTCTTTTAATTGAGCCATTATATGAAAAAATAAAATAAGCCCAGATCCATCTCTGGTCAGATATAGTGTTTTACAATGCACTATATTTTCTTATATGGGCTAGAACAAGTTGTTACTTTCATTCTCACTCAAGTCTCACTCATGGCGCTGACGAATATGAAAGTGGCAGAGGTATGAACTATGAACTATGATAGTAATATCTTTCAATATACATCAGTCCCTGCGATTAATGGCGTGAAGGTGTCACTTTTGGGGTCTGTTTGTTTATGCATTTTGAGGAGCTTGATAGGCTAATGGGTAAAATAGTACCTTGTGACTCAATGACGAAAGCAACGGGAAACTACGTCACTCCTTTTCTTAGTACGCCTCTTTAGTGGTGCCTAGGCCTTATTTTTTTTAGCACCGCGTCTTACTAACCGTTCGGGTTATACACTTAAGTACTTTTCACGCTAATGGGTTGGGAATTGGGAATCTTAAATATAGAGGAAATGAACCTGCATTTGCGTGGAGGGAGAGTGGAAAACCATTTAGGAACCTCCCCAGTTCGCCCGACCGAGATTCGAACCTCGATCTCCCCGTCCTCGGCAGTCGAGCTCAACATGACTAGCGCGTTAGCTAACTACGCCACCGAGGCGGGTCCTAGGCCTTACAGCTGACTGTGGAACCGTTGAGGATCCAAACAACCTTCGGGTTATACACACACACATACACACACAATACATAACATTACATACAATACATTAAATACATACATAAAATACATATATTATATGTTTAATAAACATTGTATGACTTTAAATAATAGGTTTGGAAGTACAGATATTGGAGGCTGAGTTTTACTCTGATTGAAAAAGGCCTAGGTTAAATCCAAACCAATTTCAATTAAACAACTATTATATATTTTTGTGACTGATACAATTTTTTTAAAAGGGATCTAGGCTTTGACTCGAAATACATGCGATCCCTGCTGGATATTTTGAAATATTTCTCAACCATGATCTTTCTCTCAAGTCCGTAATTGTGAGGCACTAGGTTTAAGGTGGTGACGTACGAAACGCAAGTTAAGGGCAGTATTTTTTTGCAGTTTTTATAGACTAACCTTGTTTGGCCAAAATGAATCAAATATTGATCCGGTAGATTAATATTATTATTATTATTATTATTATTATTATTACCACCACGTCTTACTACCCGTTCGGGTTATACGCACTTACGTTAATGTGTAATGGTAGGGTGATTGTGAGATGAAATGGAGGACCTACAGTTTAACGTTGAATCCGAACCACGGTGGAGGCATGGCATTCCTCACATTCACAAGTTGTGATTAATACACGTATTGTCAGAGGTGAAGGAAGGGTTTGGCAATCAGATAAATCTGTGCTGGGACCGAGGATAGAGCCCCGGACCCTCAGCACAGAAGTCCGACACCTTACCCCTAGACCACCAGGTCACCCGATCCGGTAGAAACAGAGTTTAATTTTCTTCACATGGTGATATCAAACAGTTCTTAAATTTGTTTCAAGGGTGTCCTGGGATTTAATGATGACTTTTTCTCTGCATTTAAAAAGTTCCTCGTTAAAATCCACTATGCTCACAACAGATATTCAACAATTTCACCATATTAAGAAAATTAAACCCTATGTTTGTACTGGAGAACTATTAGGTTTATTTCGTCCAAAAAGCTGCAAAAAACACTTACTTTAACTAGCGCCCCATACATCCCCAACATAAGGCTTTGGTCTCATCTTGTTTAGCTATACAGGGTTTGAATCCAAGCTGAGTTCTATGAAGGAGTCCTAAATAGATCACCCCTCTTCCTCCAGAACAAAATGCTTAAACAATTTCTCTAAATTTTATTTTTCTCATCCCTAAAACATAATGTAGATATCCCTGAAGGGTGGAGCTGGGGAAAATATTATCTACAAATGATAATGTTTTTATTTTTCTTTCACCTCATATTATTATCAATTTGGGCAAAACTCATACATTAACCACGTTAAAGGAATAAAGATAAGGAGGTAGAATTTTAGATGAAATTTACACACATTTGCGTAGAAAAGAGAGGGTAGCTATTTAGGAAAAATATCTTCAGACTACGCGACCGGTATTCGAACCCTGATCTCTCCATCAACAGTGATCTAAATGAACATGAAAATTACATGTTATACCATGCGATCCATGTCATGACAATGTTGGTTTACCATTTTACGCTTACCATCTCAAAATTTACCATTCCGCCCTGTTCCCTTGTTTTGGATAGGTCAGTAATTTGCCCTTAATAGGGCGTCAACACTTAAAACTATATTGCAAATATATAATAGACATTTTTTTCGTGTGGAAAGTTTTTATCGTGAATAAAATAGGTAGTGTACAAATTTGATTTAATTTCAACGCGTTATCAGAGAATTCGCTGATAAGAGTTCACCTTCAATGAATCTGCTTCAACGAAGGTGATAAGCGATTCTAACAAACACCCAGACTACTGTGAATCTCTAGATTTTTTAAGTTATGTCTTTGTATCTTATGTATGTTTAACTTCAAGGCGGTAAATAAATTGTCGGTCCCACTGGTGACATCTGTCAAAAATAAAAAAAACAGGACCTTCAGTTACGCCTTTGAAAGCGTTACGGAAGCCGCTAGATAAGAGCGGTATTATTCTTGTGTTGAAGGAACCATCATTTGCTCTGTCATTTTTTAGACAAGATGGCAGGAGTCGTCAAGTGTGATAGCGAATTTCGTGTAGTTTAATTTGTTGAGATGGGAAGAGAGAGAGAGGGGGGGGGCATAAATTATCAGCAGACATGTGAAAATAAACCAGGCATGAAGTTCTAAAAGTCACAAGGAAGATTTTTAGAAATATGAAAAGTTGGAAACAGAAACCAGAAGAATGTTATCGTAGTGGTCGATCAATTATGGTTTGTAATAATTAAAGAATTATTGTAATAATTGATATAATGTGTTTACAAATAGGAAAGAAAAATAAGTCAAACCTTGTTTAATATAGTATATTTGTTAAGTGCGTTTAATAATTTGCTATAAATTAATATAAATACGCCGCCGCCATACATATGCAGTTTCACTGATTCAGTATCTTTTTAAAGCCATTTTAAATCTTTATCAGATAAAGATCAATAATTTATATTTTTAAATGGAAAAATTACATCAGAACACGGGAATCGAACCCGGGGCCTTTGGCTTAGTCCGCCAATGCTTTAACCACTGAGTTCTCCAGGAATTATCCTGTCAATCTAAAAATATGATATATAGATGCGGCTGCAACAGTAATTATCAGATATAATAGCTTTGCTATTTAATCCATCAAGTAAATGTAATCATTACGTTACAACTACTACAAGTTTCATGTGCGAATGGGAAAGTGTTCCTTAAAATAAAATAAAATATTGATGTTTATGGCCACTCAAATTTAAATAATTATATAATTTATAAAAATGATAAACCTATTGCAATTAATATTTTATGTTGTTTTCCAATGGCTTAATAGTTTGCAGAGGTTATCTGGTAGACAAAGAAGTCAGTCTCATCTTGTCTGATGGGCTAGTGATGAGGAGGTCGGGGTTCTAATCCAAAAGAGTGTAACCTACTGATATGGTTTTATCCTTATTGTTTCCCAAATATCCTCCGAGCTAGTTCGGGTGTACTTAATTAATTTTCTACCTTTTCCATACATATCTCATTTATATAAATATGATGGACGGGTAGTAAGATCCAGAGCACGCCAAAAAATAGTCTGTAAATATCACAAACATGTGTTTTGTCTAGCTATATTTCGTTTGCTAGTATGACGATACCCAAAGGCTACATTGGACCTTACTCACAAAATGTGGTCCTCCCCACACCCCCTTCCGGCAAATCCCGAAACCCTCACACATCTGCCCGTTTTTCGCCCTCCCTTCTCAATTAACTCATTGCGAGACTAATCTGGACAGGGACGAAACCCATCAATCCTAAACATGTCAACCGAATTCTCAGATTCATGCATTTTTATTATATTCCATCGCTTTTTTTTCCATTTAACAGGAAAGACATTTAAGAAAACTTTCTCATATTGCCACGCAGAATCCCTGGTTGGAAAAGCGAAGATTGGTTTAAGAAATATAATATTATATCTCATAAATTTGTGCAAAATCAATATATATATTTTACAATATCGTGAATAAACATTACTTTAAATGTAATTAGATCAATAAAATAGTATAAATCTAAATTTACTATTGTTTCATAAATGTGGTTTAAAATAGCTACAAAATTTTAAAATAAATCGATTTAATTAAAAATTGACAGATCTGGATTTAATTAACCAGATAAGTAAAATAGACTATATTCTTAATCAATAACATGGATTTCATTTTTAAGCGTGACTTGACATTCCCAAAAACTAATATAAATATGTTTCTATCCTGAGAGATAAAAAAAAGTTTTGTTGTGCAACAGATACCTACAACACACCATTTTATAATCAATCATATATATTAATATACTCGAAATATGTGCCATATCATTACTTTTCAAGTTGAAAAATTTGATTATATGATTAGTATGTCTAAAACAATTTATTTGTGGTGGTATTAAACTATTAATTTTTCATTCGTTTTCGTAGTTAACACGAAAGAATAAAGCTGAGGGCCATTGTGTTTGAAAAGGGAATACTTAAATTGTCTTTACAATAGAAATATATTATTATTTGCTTCCACCCCCACCCACTTTAAGTACAGCCCATAATACATGAACTTAATATGCAACTAGACTTACAATAATTTCGCTAATCCTTCATCAATAAATCTATTAATGTAAACATTGATTATGAAAAAAATAAGTGTCGAAATGTTACAAAGCTCAAGTGTTTGAGTGAAGTAGGTCTAAGTGTATCTATACAAGTTATTTAGTCAAAGGAAAATAGTTATCAGCTATTATGTTTTTGATTAGTACATATCTTATCAGATTATGAAAGTACTGCGTTCTTCAAAAAAAAAAGTTATATTGCATCAGCCCCGTAAAATATAAGTTAAGGTAACACAAACTAAGATAAGCATCTTTTCAATTTTTATTACAAAAAACCTATTTTATTCAAAATATATACTTATTTTGCTTCAGTAAATACGTTCAGTTTAATTAATAGACACAAACTAATCCAAACAGTTAATGAATATTTGCCATGGATATAATGGAAATTTAACAGATTTTTTTTAAATTAAAAGAAAAAATCTTGTTTAAATTATACGATGCTTATGATAAATATTCAAGAACTGTTAAGATTAATATACGTAGAATACTAAACCAAACCTTTAGACTGACATAATATATTATATATTTTAGCTAAAATAATTTTGGCTGTAAAAAACTGAAAAAATACTGACTTATTTTGTGTTCGCTTCCACCCCATCTTAAGTATATATAGCATTGTGTCTCATTACTTGTTCAGGTTATATGCATATGTACTAATTACGCTAGTGATTTAGGGATGAGGAATGTTAAATTTAAAAAGAAGTTTACCCGAATTTGCGTGGAGGGAGAGTGAAAAAACCCTCTCAGTACACCAGACCGTAATTAGAGCTCAGATTTCCCTATCTTCGGCTTAGTCTATTGCGGCCACCGAATCAGGTTTAAGTATAACTAAACATATGCTTGTCTGTTTTTATTATCACATTGATATTATTTAATGTTTGAATAGATGTAATCCTACACTCCTCATATTTATACACGTATCACGTATGAGCTATTTGACACTGCAGAATATGACGGAAATGTGAACCCACCTCAATGGTGGACAAGAGACGTAAAAAAAAATAATAATAAACGAATAATACAAATATGTGTCCCATTTGACCTTGTTTCCGTGTGAGTGGGTGCTTAGTGGCGCGTTAGTGTAGTTCCAAGTACATTCGCTGTCCACCATCCAACCAATAACGACGCGAGAAAACCAACATCACTAAGGGACCCCTTCACTTGTTCCTTTTGTCTGTCTCTAATCCTATTATAATATAAATTCGGTTACTAAGAAAATATTTTCAAATCTTTGTAAAACGCTAGAATCATACCGAAAAAGTTTGCTAGCAATCATTTTCACTCCTTTATATATTTTAAAACTATAAAACGTATTAATTGATAGTTATATTACTCTTTTGCTTAGAACAATACCTCAAAAAGTGTAAGATATAATTTACGTTGGGTATTTGGCTGTAACCCAATAATTTTTTTTTAAAACAATAAACTTTTCTAATCTAAATAAAGCCTGAATACAAACATAAATCTTTTTTTTTTTTTACCACCCTAACTTCTTGAAACGGTCTTTACCACCGGTCACGTGATCAAAGCTCGGCTAGGGTAGTGTGCACGTGTGTAGGTGTATATAAAATATTGCGTGCTCTCTTGTGTCAAAACAGGTTTACGTGCAGCCACGGTCAGTCTTTACGTGGCCTAGAAGGAAGGCCGTGGATTGTTGAGGGTTAAATGTACCCCCACCCCCGAACCTTTAGACTCCCTCCACCCCTACCTACCTACGGCCCACAATACTTCAACACCGGCATCGATTATTGCATACATTTACACTTCCCAGAAGAGCAGTTTTAAAACCGAGGGTAACGCTAACCGGAGCTCACATATAAAAGCCACCCGCCTCGGTGGCCGCGTGGTCTAACGCGTCACTCTCGTGTTGGACTAGACTGCCGAAGACGGGGAGATCGGGGTTTGATTCCGGTCAGATACACTGAGGGTAGTTTTTCCAATATATGGTTTTCCACTCTCGTTCCACGCAAATGCCGGTGCATTTCATCTAAATTAAGCTTTCCTAATCCCTAACCCATTAGTGTAATTAGTACATAGGCATATAACCTGAACGAGTAGTAAGACGTGGTGCCAAAAAATAATATTATAAAAGCCCTATCTATAATTGTTTTAGAAGTGTACGAGATTTGGAAATGTGGAGTAAAAGGTAAAATCTCCTTCACTTTGACTTTGACACCCATTTTAAATAAAACCACTAAGTATTACATATTTTAAAATACAATCATTTTTATAACAGCTACTAAAAAATATTTTAAAACAGACTAGTGAATAAATTACATATACAACGTAATTATTGATAGATTCAGATCTGGTAGCATAGTTTGTTTTTTCTGTAAGCCTTTCTCTTTACCTAGATGAACTTAATTGATGATTTAAAAACTAAAAGTAGTGTTATTTAACAACAAACAAGATATTTTCTTCAACTTCCGTCTTCGACTTTGATTCGCGTGTTTCACGCTTCGCTTTTACTTAGCTTCGCACCCGCCTCGGTGGCGTAGTTAGCTAATGCGTCAGTTTCGTGTTAAGCTAGACTGCCGAGGACTGGGGATCTAGGTTTGAATCTCGCTCGGGTTGACTGGGTTTTCCTAAATGGTTTTCCACTCTCGCTCAACGCAAATGCGGGTTCACTTCCTCTAAATTTAACCTTCCTAATTCCTACTCTATTAGTGTAATTAGTACTTAAGCGTATAACTCGAATGGGTGGTAAGACATGGTGCTAAATAAATAAATATCTTAGCTTCGCATTTACACACCGTTAATATCTTATATACAATTAAGTTTGGTTACGCATCTAAAGTCAATCCAGCGTAGAAGTGATGGTAACTGACAGCTAGCGGAAGATTTTTATTGCAAAAGTTGGTTCAAAGTCATTAATGTTAATATATGTATAAATTATGATTATTTTCTTAGTAAATACTATTATCAATAAGATGTGCTAATAAGCTCTGACTTTCTCTCGCTTTTATCTTAAAATTGACATTTACTAAAAACTCTTAAGATTTGTGAAGTGAAATAATAGGTATACATTGTTGTAGACACACTACACCAAAGATCGTAAGTGAAATAATATGCACGGTTACTCTATGGCATAAAGAACTTGGAACACTTTTACAAAAAAAAATTAAGAAAAGAGAAACATCTTTGTCTACCAAAGAGTATAAGAATCAAATTAATTTTCAAAGACCTGAATTAAAAACCATATAGCTCAGTAATTATTGGTTTTATAAAAATAGTTTTCAAATAAAAGATTTTTATATTTAATAGTACTGCAATTTTACGGTGATAAGCTTATACGTATCTCTAATAGTTGCGGAGAAATTATAAAAAAAATTAAAATTTCCCCCATGTACAGTACCCTCAATGTCATTTTCATGAGAAATTGAGAACTGCCGTCTGGTTTATAATGATAAACAGAGTCTATATATAAAATTTAATCAAAATCGTTTGAGCGGATTTTGAGAAAAATCGACTTTTTTCTCTTTCTGTAAACTACCCTTAAATTTAGGGTTAGGTATTTAATTACAAAAACACCTCAGGATTACCTTAGGAAAGCTCCAGATACCAAGCTTTAGCCCAATAGGTAAAATAGCTTTGACTCTAGCCCGAGGTACACCATTGAAAAAACAACCTTTTTTTGTTTCAGAGTGTCATGAAACGTCGACATTACCAAAATCTCGAGCTCGATTTTTTTGGCGGTCAAAATACTTTTCCTCCAAGGTGTCGAGAGAAAGTAAATATACTTATTCAACATAAATCCCTAAATTGTATTTCCAAACGGCCTAGAAAATGAGCTTAAAAGGACGCGTACCAAGAAAATACGACCTAAAAATAAAATAAAAAATCACATAAAAACTTTTCCACAAGCAAGAGATCTTGAACAGAATGTATGTACTCATTCCTGAGCATTGTCTGTAGTGTGCCAAAAATAGACGGTTAGACACAATCACACTGACTTACATTATTATGTATTACAGCTTTGAAGAACATTTTCAAGCTCTGTTATTTGTCATACCACACAATATTCAGATATACATTTTGAACAAAATCTTTATAGCTATTTTCTAAATATTTAGAATTTTCAAAAATTTCTCATCAGTAAACTACCCTTAAACAAGTTTTTACCAAAAAATCAATTTTAGTGCTATTTGTCATGTCAATCAAATCCTAGATACGTATTTTAAATGAAATTGCTATAGGCATTTTCAAAAATTTTGTATAAAAAAATCACTTATCAATAAACTACCCTTAATTGAAGGGCTAGGATGAAAAAAGTTTGTGTTATAGCCTTAATAAATCTAAATATCGAGTTTGAACAAAACCCATCAAATGGTTTTGGATTCGTAGCCAGGGACAACATTACTGACAAACAGATATGGGAACAGACAGTTTTGTAAAACTCGCTTTTTTGGGATCGGGTTCACATGAAACGTAGGATTCATCACGATCACTAGGTCAATTTTTTTCAAGATTACAATTATTATTTCTCTTGATATGAAAAAGTAGGTTAGCTGGTGGTCTAGGGGTAAGGTGTTGGACTTACATGCTGTGAGTCCGGGGTTCAATCCTTGGTCCCGGCACAGATTTATCTGATTGCCAAACCCTTCCTTCACCTCCGACAAGACTTGTATTAATCACAACTTGTGAATGTGTGGAATGCCAGGCCTCCACCGTGGTTCGGATCCCACGTTAAACTGTAGGTCCTCCGTGCCATTTCAAAATCACCCTACCATTACACATTAGCGTAGGTGTGTATAACTATAACGGGTGGTAAGAAGCGGTGCTAATAATAATAATAATAATAATAATAATAATAATAATAATAATAATAATAATAATAATAATAATAATAATAATAGAAAGTAAAAAAATCACATGTCATCAAAATCCAGTTCTATCTTTCAGGGTAAACTGAGTGTATAAATCGTCGTGCTCAATTTCAACGATCTCAACCACCTGATATTGTTCCATCAAGTCACAGCCCCATTCAAACAAATTGCTCAGCATCATATTGTAACTGACCTAGGGTAAATCGTGAATCCTCGTGGCTTATTCTTACTCAAATTGCATGCCTTAATATCTTCTTCCCAGAGGAAGAACGGTACCCACTTTTTTTTTTTAAAGTTAAAGTGTTGGCGCACGCTATTTTCCATTCAACTTGAACTTTAAGTGTTATTTAAATGTGTTTGGCGGGTGAGGCCATCCCGGTGCTATTTAATTAAAAATCCGTTGTAGGCCTTGTAAAGTTAATAATTTGGATTTTGTTGTTAATTTAAAGCTCATCTTGAGGGTTATTAATGACTTGATTAAAGGGGGTGCGAATGATAAGAATATTTAAGAGGAAATGAGCCATAATTCACTTGGAGAGGGAATGAAAATCTTTTGTGAAAATCACAATGTAGGGATGTGGGACATAGGTGTCACTGATTGCATTGGTAGGGGAGGTGGGAGGTAGGAGGGGAAGTTTTCCACGTATATCTTATCAGTTATCACTATGATTTTATCACCGCCTCTCTCCCTCGTCCTTGGCGGGTATATTTATTTCAATAAGTATTCTTAGATTAAATCACTAGTAATCATGATGTTTAACGTATTAATTTTTAAATAATTTTAGTCCAGTGCTCTCTAAGTCTACTAAAGGTCTAGGGGGACCTTGGTTCAAACCCAGATGGTTACTAAAATAATGGGTTACTTGTGGATGGGTTCGTTCCTCGTCCCAAGACTATTATTCCTGGCTTTTGAGAAAGGTATATATATTAAGATTTTGATAGGAAGACACTTGTATAAAATAAAAACATATTTTTTGAGGTCACCATAGGTAACGTTTTAATATTTTATTAATAATTATTTGTTTTTTCCAGATTTTTCAAAATCAATCTCCATTTTTTTTTCAGATAATTTATAGAGTAGTCTAGTGAAATTAAACCTCATTTCTCCCAAATTTGACTCGTGTGAATTCATGTAATTGCTGTTTAGACTAAGATGATTTGACCTCGATGTGAGATGCATGCCGTTGTTATGCAACCTTTAGTTTATGGATGGTAAAAAAAAAGATGCCATGGAAAAGACTTATTTAAATCAGCGTGCTTAGTTTTTCAGTTCACTCTTTCTTCAATTCAAAAGGAAGATTACTTAAAGCTTGCTTGCCCAAATTCACAAATAGTATTGTATCTTTTTAATGTGTTTTTTTTGTGAGATTCCCTTGGGTTTTCTTGATCTTTGTACAAAGATAAAAAGAGGATCCGTCGCTTTCCCGATTTTCCAGATGAGTGGCAACCCTGATCCATCCAAATGTACTAAAATAAATGGTACATCTTCTTCAAACTTATTTCTTCGCCGGGGTTATAGGGTCGAGCCATTGACTTATCGGCTAAACTTGCCTCAAGGCGTTGGGCCATCTATGTTGCCCTTAAAATATACATCCTTGCCCTCACCTCGAGAGTAGACTTTTTCAAGAAGCAAGGGAAAGCTTTTTGTTCACTCTCAAAACTCCCCGAGGGACACACAATGTAACGAAATAATATCGCCGACGTCGCTCCCTGGCAGGGGCCGCTCTGACCGGCAGTCGTCATG
The DNA here is from genome assembly GCA_902151455.1 of Timema bartmani. Classification (NCBI taxonomy): domain Eukaryota; kingdom Metazoa; phylum Arthropoda; class Insecta; order Phasmatodea; family Timematidae; genus Timema; species Timema bartmani. Next base: position 259,140 of record CABFWB010000027.1, read on the forward strand.
AAAATGCATGTGTATGAAGCTGTTATGTTAAAAGAGAGGGTGGGGGTGGACTGGAAGGTGATGGATGAGGGGGGTGGACAGTGTGTTTCGGGAGGGGGTGGTGGATAGGGTGGGGGGTCACTTCACTCACAACACAGACACACGGGGTCTTAACTCGCACTCACGTTGGAGAAGGGCAGGATGAAGCTGTCGAGGCTTGGACTTTTTTTTCTTCTTTAGCACCGCATCTTACTACCCATTTAGGCTATGCGCATATGAATAGTAAAGGAGGGAAGGGAGGAGAAATCAGGAAAGTCAAATTTTATCTCAAATCGAGTTAGTGGTTCCATCTGTTAGATCAGGCGTCCACAAACTTATTGATCGGAAAGTCCCATTAACACTACCCTTAACTTACGTTACCTAAACTCCCGAAAACCTTTTGGGAAAAAAACTTAAAGAAACCTGGCCGGAATTCAAACCTTAGCCTCCATGTAGCCGGAAAACCAGACTATACGATACCAACACCCTTTTTTCGTGAGTCCGTGATCTATGTTTACTTAAGCCACATATTTTTTTTTGAGGAAGGCCAATTTATCTAAATATAATTCATTTCAATCAATTTTAAGACATTACCCGGTTGAATGCTCTCTGGCGCTACTCTCTCAATAGACTGTATCGCCGATTACGGGGGGGATTGGTGTTCGATAACTGGTTGGGTGTACTAAGGGTGTTTTTCTTTAAATTGTTTTCCATTTTCCCACCACACAAATGTGGGTTCATTTCTTCTAAATTCAACCTTCCTCACTAGTATAAGCCTATATATGCATAACACAAACAGGTAGGGAGACGCGGTGACCAAAAAACATATGTTTTGACGTAAGACTTAATGTAATTAAAAAAGTGAGAAGCTGATGAAAGGCAGATAATACAAAATATTGTTCAATATTCTAGAAGTTGTTTGTTTATTCGAAGGCTAACTATTTTAATAGGGTACTCAAAATGTATTCTTGATTAGATACAGTATTACGTAATAAAAATAGAATCAGGTGAGGCGTAACGTTTTTTATTGTGGACCATGCCTACTAGGAAATATTGTAACTTTATTAATAAACAGCATTATAGCTCTAATCCCTTTATGAATATTTATACTATGTTACTAGCTACTAAAAAATACAAATAATAAAGTATATTTATAAAATAAAATTACTATAAGGGGCCGTACTTGACTACCTTGGATGCATAAGTGGGTGTCGAAACATGTTTGTTGAAGTAGCCAAATTTATCAGTAATGAACTTGATAGGAATACAAATATATTGACAGATTAAAGAATATTTTAAACGACTGTATATTTGTTTTCTTGTATATTTTATTATAATGAAGAATTAAAAATATTAATATGGTTTTTATTTAAAGATGTCCTGAGCTAAATTTTAAGAAAGATAAAATAAATTAACGTAATTTGTAGTCAAAACTATCACTCTTTATATATATATAAATATATATATATATATAAAGAGTCCTAGCTTAAGACTACAAATTGCGTTAATTTATATATATATATATATATATATATATACATACACATACATACATACATCTGACATTTAGGAAAAGCTTCAAGCTCCACTTCTGCGTATTCTTAATTCAAGTCATGTGATCTGCAGCTATTACTTTTGATATATGTTACCAATACCTATAAAATAGCACTAATAGTATAGTAAAATGTTATCAATGTTTACCGCAAAGAATATGATTGTCTTTTCTAAAAGATACTTCAAGCGTCCACTCGTAAGAAAATTAAGGTATCTCTGATAATATGTTATGGCTAAAAATCTGACCGTCATCTTGTCTTCCTCAGGACAGTACTTGAGAGTATGAAATAATTAATTATCTACAGTGAGAAAGAAACTATTGATACTGTTGCCAAATTCTTAAGTCAAATATCAAAAGAAAAAAAAATTACCTGGAAAGGTTTCTTAATATAATTAGATTGGCTCCTTTATGATTTTATATTTGCAAAGTTTCTTTTGATATAAAGCGTACAAAAATTATTTTAATGGTAAAACAATCAAAATCAAGATTGTAACAAAAAAAATTATACGTTCTGTGTCCGCGAATTCTAAAAAGCGTTTTTTAGCATGCCATCTGTATGTACACCTATGCCACCTATTTGTGTGCCCATGTAGCCTAGTGTATGTATGTATGTATGCATTTGTGTATATATATGTATGTATGTACATATGTATGTATATATGTATACATGTATGAGTATATATGTATGTATATATGTATACATGTATGAGTATATATGTATGTATATATGTATACATGTATGAGTATATATGTATATATGTATGAGTATATATGTACATATGTATGTGTATATATGTATGTGTATATATGTATGTATATATGTATATATGTATGTATATATATGTATGTATATATGTATATATATATGTATATATGTATACATATATGTATGTGTATATATGTATATATATATATGTGTATATATGTGTATATATGTATGTACATATATATGTGTATATATGTATGTACATGTGTATATATATATATGTGTATGTATGTACATGTGTATATATGTATGTGTATGTATGTACATGTGTATATATGTATGTACATGTGTATATATATAAGTATATATGTATATATGTATACATATATGTATGTGTACATATGTATATATGTGTACATATGTATATATGTGTACATATGTATATATGTGTACATATGTATACATGTGTACATATGTATATATGTATGTATACATATATGTATATGTATATATGTATGTGTATATATGTATGTGTATATATGTATGTGTATATATATATGTATATATGTATGTACATATGTATATATGTATGTGTATATATGTATGTACATATGTATACATGTATGTGTATATGTATGTGTATATGTGGATGTGTGAATTAATTTGAATCCATGTACGGGTAATTTTTCATTCGAGTTGTACACTTGTATCTGGAGTCTGGGAGGGCTACATAAAACACTTCGGGGGCTCATTGGCCAACGCTCCGGTTAGTTCAGAGATAAACAGTATTGGCGCTTTAAGACAAAGGTCTCAAGCTAGAAGATAAAATGTAAGTAACTTTACTAGATTGATAAGAAGAGGTGAATCAACATTGAGGGGAAAATAATCTGTAGGAGATAAAATAAAATGACTAAAGATTATTTTTAATTATCATTTCGTTCGGGGTTTACGCATACATTGATTACCGGGACCCGGATTTTGATGATATGTCATCTTTTCTTTTTCTGTTCGTCACATACACAACTAGGCCTGGCTCTGTTCATGATCCCATTGTTGTAAAATGTATAGTTTATAAGTTATTTTTATAGCTATTTTTAAAAATGTTTGAATAATTTTAAGGCATTAATGTTGAATAAGTATATTTTTTAGATACCATACTATCATTAGTTTATAAATGCATGTTTTTTTTCCAAAACACAGCTGTCGGAATGAGACTTATATAATTGAATCAATTAACATTGTATTTTCTTTGCTTATATGGTTGTAAAACACACATTCCTGGTGATACACTGCAAATAACCTAGAGGGGTAGTGTCAGGAAGGGGTGGTTATTATATCTGAAGCAGATATTTGTGAATCAATATTATATTTATCAGAATGCAAGAGTTTAGTTGCTAAAGGTTTTTCATCGCATTGATATTTTTTAGTTTACATTAAATTTTGTAAAGTGCATGTTTGATTTAGTCGTGCTCATTTATTAGGAGTTTTTGTTAATTTTTTTAAAAATTCAAGTAATTTTTTAGAATTATAAGGTAATTTTATAGGTCATTTTTTGATTATTTTAAGATCATCAAAATCCGGGCTCTGTTGATTACACTTATATAATAGGGATGAATAAGGTAAAATTTGAGAATAAATGTATCCACATTTACGTTTAAATAGAGTGAAAAAATGACTAGGGAAAAAACACCCTTATTACACTCAACCGGGATTGGAACTCTGATATCCTCATCACCCGCACTAGAGTGACACGACAGACCACTCTAAGACTGGTGCGGGTAGCCTGAGAGTCTTATCACTCTAGCCTGCACCTAGCTTTGTCAAATTCGAGCGTATTCTAGTGCACCTTAACTTCTAGGGCGCTCCCATAGGCCTATATCCAGGCATACAGGGTTCTATTTCCATTAGGGAGATTGAGTGCGATCCGGAAAACCTCTCATCCAGGCTTTACCTCCCCCCATTTTTCCAGCTCTACCCACACCCTCATCGTTTAAAGCCATCCGCGAAAGTAAAAAAAAGTTTGTAAATAGAATGAGAGGTGTATTAGTGATATAAAAGTAGCTTTATAATACCTTAACCAAAAATATTATCTCGCAAATTAAATAATTTCACCTATATGTTTACCATCTATTTTAAAATATTTGACGAAACCAAAAAGGAACATAACTTTTTTTTAAATCTAGAACACTATATTTTAAAAGAAAAATACTACTCTGGATTATGTTGGGATTAATTCCTATAGAATTTTATCCTGATAGTAGAATAAGTAAATACAAATAGGTTGGGGTCAATTTATTGCAATTTGGTACCTGTAGATACATACGCCATATACAGCAATGGGTGACTGTAAAGGGAACAGTTCTATACGTGTTTTGACTTTGATCTTAAGTCCAATCGATGCCAAAGTGTGTGTATATATTCGTATCTTAGTCCTTTATTTAATAAAATATAAACTTTAATATTGAGCTAAAACAAAAATGTACGCAGTTTGACTAATTCTATTGACGTTCATCTGTTGTGATAAAATATCAATCGCTGTCAGATCACATGGTTTAAAATGCAATGGTCTGTGTCGTATTCTAGAACTACTACTCTGTTCGGTCTAAGCTCCCTTCCACCCTTCACCTACAACCAACCTTTGCCATGCCAATAAGAAAGAGGGGAAAGAAACCTACAAAACTTCTTATCTCAGAGTAAAGAGGAAAGCTCACTGCTAGTTATCAACTATCTTAAGAATTTGTGTTGTGAGCCTATTTAAAAATGACTATTTGTTAGAGGAAGGTAGAATCTAGAGGGCTTTTTCATCAATTCTAGTCTCATAGCTCCACAAATATACTTAAAAGGTCGTTGAAAATGATCTATCGTCATATTTACACACATATATTAATATTAATAAAGCTAAAAAAAAGTTTGTTAAGGAAGGAAAAGAAGTCCTGTTGGAATTTTTAGACTTTATTTTGACGCTAACCATATTTTGAAATAACACATCGTAGAATTAAATATTGCTTTAGAACTGAACGTCTGCGCGGCAATTTCTCGCTTACCGAGGCGGCAGCCTTAATAATCCAATACATTTTACTGTCCAACTTCAAATTGTATGTTCTATATAAAGGCCATTCGGCCCCTGAAGTGGGTACGTTTATTCTTGTTTGTCGTTAACAGAGATCGGGGTTCGAATCTTGGCCCAGTGTAGGCCTACTAAGGGTGGTTTTCCTAAACTTTTTTCCAAAACTTCCTCCGCGGAAATTCAGCTCCATTTCCTCTCAATTCTACATTCCTCATTCTTAATTAAATGGCTTTAGTTCGTATTGGTAGTAAGAAGTATTGTTTAGCTGGAAAAGAAAAGAAAATAATTCCTAGTAATCAAATTACACTTGTTACATCCTGGGCTTGAACCAGGTTGTCATCTACTGGCAATCAGCCTTTCTGACCACTCGGCCAAATAGATAGGGTCTATGTTCATAACTGGTTTTATCTACGATGTTGCTTATCCAATGAACGCTGGTAACAGCTGCTGAGAAATGTGTTTGTTCTTTGATAGATAAATAAATAAGTTGTCTCCTGTCAACCCATCAGTTAGCTCATTAATGTTGTATAACTGTCAAAATTCGTTATATTTTCTACAAAGTAGCTCACGTTTATCGTTCTCAGCTTTAATTAAAACAAAGCTTTTATTCTTGACTTTAAAATAATTTAAATGTTGCATTAAATAAATTAAATGTATAAGGTACCGCGTATTCGTGTGTGTGTTTACAATTTAAAATTTAATTTTAACAATATTTTTACCTGCTCTTCGTCTTATTATATCCTTTGTGGACCTCCAATTATTCACACTAATGAGGTAGGGATAATAAAGGTATAATTTAAAAGAGGTGTACCCACATTTTTATTAAAATAGAGAGTGGAAGTAGGAAAAGCCACACCAGTACCTAGGGTAAGTATTAAATCCTCGACCTTTCTTTCCCGGTCAAGAGGACAATGGAATCTTTGACCACGTGGCCACTAATGCATGTAAAAAACAGTTATGTTATGGTTTTACTAATAATAATTAAATAAAAAGTGGTAGATCTAATATTTCAATATTTGTGTAGAGGAGATGCGGCTATTATGGAATAGTCGGGCAATACGGAATACCATTGTTTCTCATATGTAAAGTGTCACAATCTATCGTTAGCTATTTCAACTATTACAGAAAACAATTTCGAACAGCTAGTGACGCCCTCACTTCGACAGATCAACTGATTGGATTATTTTGTGAAACACGATTGTTTGTTTTGGCTGTCACAAAAACTTTTGCAGGCTAGTGTTTATCATGCTTTATTTCTTTACTCTACTGTTCTTATTAATTCTAATCAAATCATTAGGTTAAGGCTCACTCATGCTTATCTTGTAATTAAAACATTATTCTACTGTAATTTTATTATAGCCTAACAAAAAATATTGTTTTCCAAAATGGCAAATCGGGCAATAAAGAGTGCTGCTATTCCATAATTCCCACACATTTTTCAAGTATTTGGCAAATGATTTATTTTATCAACGTAAGCTTGAACATTTTTCCTAGCACCTAAGAAATCTATTGAGAGAACAATCTAACCTAATGCAATTTTAGTCTATTATATTTTAATAATTCTTTATTAAAACTGATTTATTAATTAGTTAATTTGTATTACAATGTATTATTTCAATGATTCGTTATTATTTGATTGTTTTACACATAATATTTGCATGCTTTTTTACACTTTCTTATGAAACATTTGTTAGTTTTAGTAAATATAATTATTTTTTTATATAAAAAATGTAGTATTCCATATTGCCCTCCCTATTCCATATTGCCCTCATTTGTTGCACATCTCTTTTAAGTGCTCCTACATGACATTAAAAGTTATAAATTTTTCTCTAAACACTAAAAATAGTTAAAAACATATTAATTATAAGTTTAAAATGAAACTAGACGGTAAAATGTGAAAAAAAAACATTTGATATTATTGAAAAAGTAAATGGTATTTCATATTACCCGCACTTCCTCTACATTTTTTTCGTATCCTCCAGGTATTAGAATATCGTCGTTTGGGTTGGGTAATTATTTTTAAGTGTGATGTACTAGGCTAAGTTAGTTTTTAAGCCATTGGTTGATACAAATCTCGATTTTTTAGAGGAGCACAGGTAAGCATCATAAGTACAACTTAACAAAAATATACATTTTTAAGTGTTCCGGCTGATTTATTCTAAACGTCTAGTACTCATTTTGTTTGTGGGAGAACCGCTCATTTTTTATGAAAAAAAATGTTTTAATGCTTTCTTTTTAACCCTCCTTAGCTTCCAAGCAGCCATTTCTTTTCTCCCCCCCC
>CABFWB010000027.1:266774-276880 GCA_902151455.1 Timema bartmani
ATGCTTTCTTTTTTTCCCTCCTTAGCTTCCAAGTAGCCATTTCTTTTCCCCCCCCTATCTACCTTTCCTCGGCCAATTTAATATGCAACGTGATCTTGTGCAAAGCTCGATAAAGTCGAGAGAAGAGCGCCCAGAGAAGATGACAGCACCCTTAAAGGGGGGTAACGGCAGGAGGTTGATAAAGGTGGGAAGGTTGTGGTGAAGAGTGAGAGGGGAGGAGGACGTAACAAAGAGAAGATATATAAGAGAGGGAAAAAAAGAAACGGATATTTTCTAGAAGTTATTTCACGTGCCGTCTAGACATGGTTCTATGCATGAACGTCACGTCTAAATGAAATTTTGGTCTAATCACAAATTAAATTATTTAACATAAGTTATACAGGATCGAGTGGGTGAATGTAAAAAACTGTTGAGAACGTCCACCATGTCTACAAATTATACACACTCCGTTTACCCTCAAAGGTATAAATATTACCTTAATTGGTTCCAAGGCTAAATGTGTTCCAACCTTTCATGACTCATGGATAAATCTGCATATTGCAACAACCATAGTGGGCCACGAACAAAATAAAGAAGTAACGATAAAGGTTATATATAATTAACACTTTAAATTTTTTCTAAACAAATATTTTATTATTTTTATTATTTGGCACCGCGTTTTACTAACCGTTCGGGTTATACGCTTAAGTACTAATTACACTAATGGATTAGGAATTGGGAAGGTTGAATTTAGATTAAGTGAACTCGCATTTGCGTGGAGGGAGAGTGGAAAACCATTTAGGAACCCCACCCAATTCACCCGACCGAGATTCGAACCTCGATCTACCCGTCCTCGGGGGTCTAACTCAACACAACTGGCGCGTTAGCCAACTACGCCACCTAGGCGGGTCCTAATAAATACTTAGAACGTGTACACAAGTACAATATAGTAGTATTATCTATAACTATACCAATATGGCTAAAGAGAGGAATATGTTTGTTTTAGTGGAGCAAGTTTTTCAATGATGCAGATTGACGTTACACATTTTTTCTTAGTAATTGGTTAAAATATCATTGAGATTGTTAGACTGGAGGAAAATAGGTTGTAGGCTACGTTTTAAATACATATGTGTAGTTATTTAGCTAGAATATGTTAAAGCAATCTGTTTTTCTGGTTATATGCTTTAACGGCGTTTGAAGGTCGCTATGATCGAGATTTGTAAATGGAACCACCAAATCACAGAATAAAATAAATGCGACCCGTTTCTTGTGGGCTAATGCGGGCCATACACGTCTACCAGTGAGATTTGTTGATAATTTAATATCGTCTATTGTAGTTTTATTGCTTATTTCACAAATAACGTGTATTATTTAACACTTTACACTGTTTGTACTAGAAATAATTAGCTATCTTGAAGGAATATAAAGCTATGAGTGAAAGAAAAAAAATAGGTCACCATTATTTTTTGACAATATGGCGGTTGTCGCAAAGCTTCGATTTTGGGAGACTTTCTGTGTGCTTCTTATGAAATCAATAAGAACTTTTTTCTAAAAAAATTCACTCTTTTGTCAATGTTTTTGGGTTTCAAAACCTGATATTCTTGAACTACACATCTAGGCCTATATCAAGCCTTAAACGTAAGCAAAATCAAAGCCAAATATAGTTAGCTTTCTATGAGTTGATTTTAGACCAGCTTCTGGTCTCTTTGATTCACTTCTTTTATATTCCTTCGTCAGAATAGACCACATAAAAAAACCTTGTGTGGGTGATACAGAGTGAAAGAGAAACAAAAGAGAGCAAGCGAGAAAGAAATAGTCACGGTATTGATTTGTACTTTTTGTTCTATTTTTAAAGCAACCTAAAGAGTGTCATTATTAAACCATTGCTCTTGAAATGTGAGAAATGGTGAGCTGCACACAGAATTGAAAACCATATCATTTACTAGATGCAATCTAATGTCTAAATTTCATTATTTTTTTATATGGATAACGTTGGTTCATGCTCTTGACAACATTTGGTAAAAAGAAGTTTTTTTTAACGCAGTTGGGATTAAACGATTCCTTGGGGGGAGGGGGGGGAGAAGAGGAAGAACAAATTTGCATAAAACAACTATAAAACTTTGTTTTTTCAGATTGAGTGGATGGTAACGTGAGATAAATTCCGTATTTTGGCAAATTTTATAAGAAAAAATTGTTTAATCAAATAAAGTTAAATATCTCTTCAGTAGATACTCGTAATTCTGGCTCTATTTTAATGTGGAAGTGGTGTTTTCTTCCAGCTTGGTTCCACTTTCTCTCTAAGGGTGAAGGTGAAGACCTTTTCTTTCACTTAAAGTCGTCCATTTAATCTTGATAATCAGTTTAACTTCTTTGCTTCAAGAGTTACTACTCGTCCGAGTTATCCGGATATTTACGATGATAGTGTGGAAATGAGAAAAGTGGAATTTAGAGGATGTGCACCGGCATTTAATGGTAGAAAGGTTTTTAGATAAAACTTCAGTAAGCCCGGCTGGATCCAAAACTCCCTTTCACATTAAGACTAGACAAGATGGAACTAATGCCTTTGTCACTGGGAGTTGTGCAGATTTCCACTTTACTATTTATATTGCTGTGCGTCTTACTGCCCGTTCGGTCCGACCAAAACTTATATTAACTAATCCAGGAGTATAGCATTGAGATAGTGAATTTTAAGGAAACTCTCTAGAATTCCTCCAAGGAGAATAAAGTTAACCATTGATATCAAATAAAATACTGCCAGTTCATCCAATGAAGATTGAACCCTGTACTCCAGGGTGAGATTTAGGTGGGCATGCTCAGCTTCATTGGTAAATAAATACACCCTGAAAATAAAGATGAGTGGTGTCAGCCTCATAGTCGGTAATTAATGATAGAAGGTACGTTTCCGGCCACTTTTTGTGAACATGAGAGTACTGTTAGTAGTAAAACAAGAGCTCCTTATATCCCGGCATGGCTACACCAGACAATATAGTCAAGCCAGCACTGGGAGAATACAAATGTCGGGGGATGAAGTGAGATGAGATGAGACGAGACGAGGGATGCTGTACCAGAGGGGAGAGATCTGAAGGGAGGAGGTTGTGAAAACATGGCCGACATGACTGGCTGGTCAGTCTAGATATCAAGAAGGGGGGAACGGTCACTGCGCTCCATTTTATTGTACTTTATACAGGATGTCTCAATAGCTGTAGCCTGTAGATTCATTTTGAACGTGGAGATTTTTTTCTCCACCACGTCCTACTAACTGTTTAGGTCATTCGCATATATGATCATTTCTCTAATGGGGTAGGGATGAGAAAGTAAGCATTTTAGAGGTAATCTACCAGCATTTGTGTGGAAGGAGAGTGGGAAACCACTCATGATAAAACACCCTCAGTAGACCCTACCAGGATTCTAACTCCGATCTCCCTATCATCAGTAGGCCAGTCTAACAGGAAAGTGATGCTTTAGACCATTCAGCAAACTGAAGCGGGTTTAGTGGTCTTAGATTAGTATTGAACGGCCATTTTTTTTCTTCACGTCTTAGTACCCATTAGGGCTATACACACACACATATACATATATATATATATATATATATATATAATTATTCTACTGGAATAGGGATAAGGCAGGTAGAATTCAGAATAAATGTCCCTGAGTTTGGCTGTAGGGAGAGTGGGAAATAATTTAGTAAAACCAGCCGGGATTCTAACCCTGATACCCCCGTCACCAACGAACCAGATTTAATTTGCTTGACATACATACCACGTGCCCACTGATGTGGGATCTGATGTTAAAGTTAATAGGGTAAAATATAGAATACATATAGTTTGTTGAAAGTAGGCCTACTCATATATTTAAGTGTGATAATTTCATAATAGTGAACTAAGCTTAGGAGTATTATATTTATGTAAGTAAACTTTAAATGAGCATAAATTAAATAGATGAAGGTTTTAAAGTGGTATTTAAGAGAATGTGATAAAATCTAGTGTTTTTTGCAGTTTTTATGACAAAACTATTTTGGCCAAAAATGTATTGCTTCAGTACAAACATAGAAATTTCAATTGTCTTTAAATGGCTAACCTCAACATTTCTTGAATATCTGTCACAAGGGTGTCCTGGAATTTAATGACAACTTTTTTTCTTCGGTTAAAAAAAATTTCTCATCTAATGCTGCTATGCTCATGACAGATATTCAACAATACTGTTGATATCAACATGTGAAGAAAATTAAACTCTATGTTTGTACTGGAGCAATATTATATTTATTTTTGCCATAAAAACTGCAAAAAACATTTACCATTTCAGATTCTTGAGTGCCCTACCATACCACCTTAAACAGTAATTAAGTAATAATAGTATGTATTTACCCACTTTCGTGGCAGCATGGTCTAAGGCGCTACTCTCGCAGTATACTAGACTGCTGATGGTGAGGAGATTGAGGTTCAAATCTCGGTCGGGTATATTGAGAGTGGTTTTTTTAATCAACTCTCCCTTCACACAAATGCGGGTACACTTTATATAAACATAACTTTAATCCCTAAATCCATTAGCGTATTTAGAACTTAAGCGTATAGCCCAAACGTGGTGCTAAAAAAAGTTTGAATTTTTATTTTTATTCTAGTTCAAATAAAACAGTCACATTACCCGCACACGAACATAAGCATCAATCGTGTGGTTTACTGGTAATGTGGAGGCCAGGGTTTGCATCTCTTTCGTGTGCAATGAGGTAGGCGATGAGGTTTTTACTAAATCGTATCACACTCCCCTGCTACAAAAATGCAGGTACATTTCTTCTTAATTCTACTTCTCTCATTCATACCCAATCGGCGTGGATTTTTGTGGAAAGCCAATATAATTATCAATACACACAAACATACAAAGAGGGATATTAAAATATAAACTTCAAGACGTTAATGTGACTCGAGTACAAAATAAATATTTAAATATGTTTTCCATGAGCTCTAACACCAAAATTAGTTTTTGGTGACTCAACCAATCTAAATATTATGAAACAGAATGACGATAGCCAATTTTGAAAAGTTCCTCTAGTATTTACAAGTAAAAAACTGAAAATCTATCACATGACATAGTTTTCTTTGATTTGGACCTTTGCTTCTTGACTAAGGAGCAGGTGCGCTGAACACTAGTCTAGATTAGCTCTTAGTCTAAATAATCTGATAATTTTTAGAAGAGTTTTAATTAGACGTCTTGGAATGCTAAATATGTTTTATACATCTTAAGAAACCTCACTATAAGCATTTTTATTTTTATTTCAGCAAAATAAATTAATATTGACAAAAATAATATTTATATAAATTTAAAATCATTTCTATAGGTAGGTTAGTTTGTGTTCAGAGTTAACTATTTTAAAATATTTTCTTACCAAAGGGTGAGATTATTGAAACATGTTTGTAATTTAAACAAATTTACTATAACACTGATTAGTTTTCTTATTATTTATAATTTTTTGTTTTATCTAATTTTACCTATGTTATTAAAATAGAATACACTTTTTAAATGCACAAATAACTTGAGTTAAACCTGGAAAGAAACTATAGTCCAAACTGCTCAATCAAAATGGCAATATTATAGGTATTTTCTACATACTTTTTAATTTACCTATGAAACTACAAATTATATTGATGGTAGGTCTATACAAATTTTTAAACATTCAACTTTTTTCACAGTAATGTGCCATCATTTGATAATGAAATTTAAGAGAATGGAACTATAGGACTAGACTTATACTTAAAACTGTTGAATAGCTACATAAATCAGAACCCCGGTCTATTAAATATTGATACAGTCTCCATCTATTGGCTAAAAATGGCGTTAAGATGTTGGCTATCCTAATGCTTTATCAGAATATTATATTCTAATTTCTGAAATTCAGAATGTTCTAAGGCTGAAAATACAAAATCTTTTTATAAGTGTGCAAAATAATACGACAGATTTAATATTATTACTTTGATGGTAGGCCTACTTTGTAGGTCTCACCAAAAGAAAATTACATCGCTACCTTCCAATCTATTTTAAATCTGAAACCCAAAACATGAAAAGGGTTGATAACAGTGGATGCAAAAAAAGAACATGGATCCATTATTTTATGCCACGAACATTTTACCGTGGTACCAGGTCATTGAAGAAGATATTAGTATTCACACGCGCCTGTGGCCTAGTAGTCTAAGGAGTTAGACTCATATTGAACGGAGGTAGATGCTTGCAGGGAGATGAGGGGGTGAGGGGTATTCTAATCTCATCCTTAAGGTGGTTTTACACACTTAGTTCTTTTAGCACCGCGTTCTACTGCCCGTTTGGTCTATACGAACATGTACGGTACTATTTAAGCTAATATGTTTAGGATGAGGAAGGTTGAATTGATATAAAGTGTATCCACATTTGTGTGGATGGATCGTGGAAAAATATTAAGAAATAAACCTCTATACACCCAACCGGTATTCGAACCCCAATCTCCCCTTTCCCATATTGCAAGAGTAACACCTTAGACCAGAGATGGCTAAACTTTTCCGATTAGTGTGTGAGCAGAATTTTAAACTTGTCTAGTGTGCCATCTCTTATTGACATTTCTTTCAATGATTAAGTTATTTAAAAATTAAAACTTCTTGAATATTATAAAACTGAATAACTTAAATCAATTATTGATATTTTAGTAATGTTTAAATTTTAAAGAAGGAAAATAGACTAAATTGCCAAAGTGAGTGTCTTAGACTATATTCATTTCAAAAACTTAAAGTAAATCATTGAAAGTGACATATTTATTAATAAAAGGACAATAGTTTGATATAAATGCTAAAAATCAAAAACTTTCATAATCTCTCTCATTTATCTTGAAATATATATTTTGTAAACCAAAATATTTATGTTCGGTTCATAACGTATTGACATCAACAGCACACAAGACGCACTTGACAATACAAGACGATTTTTAACAATTTTTCTTTTATTAGAGGTAATTAACGTGAACTTTCTGAACTGGCTGATTACATCAGCACGCGACTTATTAACTAACTTAAATCCAGAACATACACAACATCCAGACCCCGGCCGTTAATTCATCACTGCGAAAGTGTAAACCCACATTTCAGCAATGATAAATTTTTCTGCTATGCCAGGAATTGATCCCCGGGACCCTTAGTTCAATAGTCAGACACGCTACTAACTAATCTAAGGGGATGGACGAATTTTAACCATTGAATTCATAAAGTTTATCATGGCATAGCATCGAATGACATATCCGTCGAAATAATATTGACTTCAATTCTTCTATCACGTTGGTAAAAGTATTATTTAATGGGACTTTTTTTCTCAGTTTGGTAGTAAGACGTGGTGCTAAAAAAAACAGCAAAAACTATTGTGGAAGGGAAGGTTGAAATTTGACAAAACACCTAAAATGACAAGTCTTCCATCAATTTGCAAGGTAATATCCGGGGGAAAAAAAACACCTGTTACGATCAAATTATTATTTTCCCGTTCAAAAAGAAGGGTTTTTATTTCCTCTAGAAGTTAATTTGATCTCTCACATCATGTGCCGATTCAGTGAGTACAAACTAAGGTAGAAGTCAACCAACCACCCATCTATCCATTCTTTGAAAACCTTACAACTAAAGTATCCCTCGCGAGTCAATTAAAGGGTTGACCCCTGTGCCATTGTTCGAGGCTAATTGCCCTTGGCAACCCTTGTAAGCCACTTATCTGCTTCGTGACTTGTGAAAAGAGGTTTGATACATGGTATAAGCTGGGATCACTGCTTTTCTCCCCAAGACTAGCACAATAGAAGGCTGCCGATGGTCATTTGGACAGCAGCCGGACAACACAACTGCAGTGAAGAAAAACTTTTTTGACTGTTAGGCTGGGTTTATATTCATACACAACACACATACTCCATTCACGGTAGGAATTACTCTCTGAAAGGCCTTTTTTCTTACCAATATCCTACTATATAATAGATTTCTGGTAAGGGAAAAAGGCCTTTCAGAAAACAATTCCTACGATGAACAGACTTTAACAATTAGTGAATAACAGATGCTTCGGTGTACACACGGTATAAGGCGCTACTCTTGCAGCAGACTAGACTGCCAATTACGAGGAGAGCGGGGTTCGAATCTCGTTTGGGTTTATTGAGGGTGTTTTTTCCTAAATGGTTTCCCACTCTCCTTTCACGTGAATGTTGGTAATTACCTGTAAAATGCATCCTTCCTCAACCCTGCCCTATTAGAATAATTATTATCATACATGCGTATAACCTGAGCAGTTAGTAAGACGTGGTGATAAAAAAAGTCAAGCTATCTTCCGTTCCACCTTTATTATTAGAACATGAGATCACTTAAAATACGTATGACCATGTACGTGGTCCAAAATCTTCAAATGCCCATCCCTAATGTATGACCATGTACGTGGTCCAAAATCTTCAAATGCACATCCCTTCTAACGATGATTAACCCTCCGAGAAGTACTCTGGTTCAAATACTGATTATGACAAACCTAATACCCATGAGGGGCCACATCAGACCCGGTGCAACTAATTAGATCATCCTAAATGTGTCCTTGTATACTAGATACGTGTGTGCTAAGGCCGTATATTAATTATAATAATAATACTTCGGGAAGAGGGCGTGGACCTATATAGTATGTATCGTTATCAAAGAATACTGAAGCCAAGCAAACTTGGGTGTGGTCAGTAGTTTAGTATCCACAGTTCAGTTAAACACCACCTGTTAACAATTTACACAATACATAAAACTGTTGGTTTAAGGTGTGAACTGTCAAAAACACACTATCAAATTATCTGTTATATTAAACTCTCGTTTGTGTCTACTCTAGGAAACTTAAGTGTTTCTTTTTTATTTAAAACTATAGACAAATAAAGGTCTTAGACAGTGGGGCTAGAAATTTCAGGACTTGGAAAAATCTGCTTAGTGCGTAAAACATATCTGACAACTTTTGAAATAACAAAATGGCTGATATTGGCAATAAACAAGTAACTCTTTGAATTTTTAACTATATTAGAACTATTGTTTTAATGAGCACCAAGAGACCGACCAAATTCTCTTTTTATAACCCTTTGCTGGGTTGGTGATGACATGGCTCATACCTGATTAAGGTGAGAGTGTAAGGAAAGTAAGGAAAGGTTTTTATATCAAAACATATTTTTGGTAACAAGGAATCAAATATTTATCCAGTAGAAACATAAAGTTTAATTATCTTCACATGATGACCCCAGAAGTTTTGTCAAGGATGTACTGGAATTTAATAACTTTTCTCTTTATTTAAAAAAGGTTTGTAATCTAATGCCTCTTGCTCATGGACAGATATTCAACAACTGTGAATAATGCCATGTGAAGAAAATTAAACTATGTTTCTACTGGGACAATTTTCGTTTTATTTTGGCCAAAAAAAGTTTTGCTATAAAAACTGCAAAAGCACTGACCTTTACTCGCGTTCCCTACATCCTCACCTTAAGAAAATCTTTCAGGTACTATGGTGATCGTAGCCGATCTCGTCCCCCTGTTGACGAACTAGGGAAATATCAAGACGTCTACTTGGCCCCAACCAGGAATAAGCAGGATTTATTTACCAAAATGCAAAATTATTGAACAAAATTAATTTGTCAAAGTCGGTCCGACACCTTAGCTCAGTCAATAGCGTGTCTACTCACTAAGTTAAGTGTCCCGGTTTCGATTCACAGCATGGGCGAAACTTTATCATTGGTGAAATATGGGTTTACCCTTTCAAATTGATAAATTGACGGCTGGGGATTGGATGTTGTGCGTGTCCTAATCATCAGTTAGATTATAAGGCATATAAAGCTACGACAGGCCTAGCCAGCCGGTAGTGGAAAATATATAACTTGAATAAAACACTGAGCCGGGTCCATAGGCTGGAAACAATAATAGATGTAGTAAATTTATCGAAGTAAAAATCACAAATAAAAATAAAACAAACAAAACAAATAAGAATCAAAAAGGAAAACTCACTTATTCTCTTGAATGTAGTATACCGACACAGCCTTGATAAATTGAAGTCACCACCACATACTTGATCGCAATAAAATTCTTAAAAAGAAGAACGATTTTGCCACATTGGTTAACTACTACCTTCAGGTCCCC
>CABFWB010000027.1:277412-299135 GCA_902151455.1 Timema bartmani
CATTATCAGCAGGCCAGTCTAATACGAGAGTGACGTCTTTTACAATTCGATACTGAAGCTGGTCACTTATCATCATCATCATAATCATCATCATGAACAGCTTCCAGCCAATGGCTAGGTATGTTTGGAACATTTGCCTTTTCACCGCTTCCTTTCCTCCCGCCATCTCTCTCCCTGCCTCCACCTTGGCCAAGTCGCAAATTTTTCGATTATTCATATTGGTGTTAGGTCTTTTTCACTCATTTATCCACCTGCCTTGAAGACGTAGTTAGCTAATGCGCTAGTTTCGTGTTGAGCTAGACTGCCGAGTATGGGGAGATCAAGGTTCAAATCTTGGCCGGGTGAACTGGGGGTGGTTTTCCCTACATAGTTTTCCACTCTCCCTCCACGCAAATGTGGGTTCACTTCCTCTAAATGCAACTTTCCCAATTCCTTACCCATGAGCGTAATTAGTACTTAGGCATGTAGCCCGAACGGTCAGTAAGACACGCTGCTAAATAGTAATTAAAAATATATTATTTATTTAAAAACCAGTTGAAATTGGCCGGCCTTAGTAAAACAGGCCACTGGCTGCACACCACTGGTCTTGAGGATCCGAGTTTGATCTGAAGAAGTTTTTATTAGGCCTGCGATATTTCGGCTTCATCCAGAAACTTGGACGCTAAGATTCCTCAAAGTCGGATGTTGGATGTTTAGTGCTAATTATACTTCACCTCGGGCTATACGCACTTAGCTAATGTGTAATGGGTAGGGTAATTGTGAGATGAAATGAAGGACCTACAGTTTAACGTGGAATCCGAACCATGGTGGAGGCCTGGCATTGCTCACATTCACAAGTTGTGATTAATACACGTCTTGTCAGAGGTGAAGGAAGGGTTTGGCAATCAGATAAATACTGTGCTGGGACTGAGGATTGAATCCAGAACCCCCAGCACAGAAGTCCGACACCTTACCCCTAGACCACCAGGTCACCATCTTATGTTTTAATGTACCCATCCTCTACTCTGTAAGGTGACAAGCTAACCTTTCATTTTCCCAATATGGTATAGCTTATAAAATAGGGTCATAGTATAATCCATCAAGGCAAGACTGCTACTTTTCAGAATAAATGGTGTGTCCCTACATTTGCATAGAGTGAGAGTGGGAAAACAATTAGGAAAAATATACCTCAGAACACCCAGCTGGGATTTGAACCTCAAACTCCTCGTCATCATCAAGCCAGAAAATATGATATACTACTGCTGCCTTTATCTGCGTTGACATTGATATAAGATTGCTATAAGATTGAAATAATATAATAATGTTTGAATAAATAATAATAATTAATTAATTGACAACCAGCTTAAGTGGTCGTGTGGTCTAACGCACTAATCTCGTGTTGGACTAGACTGATGAATATGAGGAGATTGGATTTCGATCCCTGACAGGTGCACTGAAGGTGGCTTTCCTTAAATGGTTTTCCACTCTCCCTCTACGCAAATGCGGGTGCACTTTATCCAAATTAATCCTTCCAAATCCTTAGCCCATTAGTGTAATTAGTACATAGGCGTACAACCTGAACGGTTAGTATGAAGTGGTACTAAAAAAATTACATGGTAAAACACAAAATAGAAAAATAGAGCTATATAACGTATATATCGTTTCTAAATTAATCAATAATTAGTACCTATTACCAAACCTGTACCAAAACTTTTGTCCTCCTCTAAAGAAGAACTTTAATTGAGATCGATTTGTATTATACAAAAAAGAAAAAGAAGAAAGGGAGTAAAAGACGTTCTTGTAATTCCCTGGCGAGAAAGAAAAGGGACATCGCTAGAAGTACAGAGAGAAGTCCTGACTAATTTCCCATTCGTCAATCTGCTGTGAGATTCAGTCGACGTGTCGCGAGCCTCTGTAACAATTAGGTGACGGTCCACGGGTAATGAACCCGGAGCAAGACGGATCACAAATGAGGGGGAGGAGGGGTGTACGTCCCCAGTCCGTCCCTCCCTCCCTCCCTCCACTCTCCCACATCAGCTTCATCCATCTTACACCAGCAAGGATCCTCCCTTCTTTGTGACAAGTCTTGTGCTTCGTGATAACTTTCAAACATTGTCTGTGCTGTCTGCAAACTTCAACACATTAATTTAGCATTATTATTACTATTATTACTATTATTATTATTATTATTATCTAACATTTATAATAGCACAGTTTCTTTTAAATCCTCCCTTGAAAGTGTGGGCATCCTGACACCCTCTCGTGCCTCTAGAAATCCTAGAAAAAATATATATCAGTAACTCTTACAAACTCAGCCATCTTGGCCTTTGTATTAGCAAAACTAACTTTAGACTTCCTGTATTTGATTTTTATGATAAAATAAAAACCAAGCCTAGAGAATTATTTAAAGTACACCTTTATAATCAATTACTTGCTGTTGGCTTACTATGGACTCTTCAATAAATAATTATTACTATTGGATTAGCTGATTTTTTGTTTATCTTCTATATTATTACTTATGTAAACGCCTGCTTAACCCTTGCTTGTTTGCATTTGTTTGATCTAGTTCATGTTTATGTAAAGTAAACATTAATGTGTCACATTTGTTGCCAGTAACCAAAACATAGTTGACAAACAGCAAACACCCGCCACTGAATGAGTTCATTGCTTATTCAGCCATTGCTTAACGCCAGTATGACGTTATTTCTTTTCCCCCACCCCAGAGGACCTGGTTCCTCTACTAATTGGTCTGAGGACACACACACATACACACAAAAGGAAGCAGCCTCCTCTTTGGTGTTAAATATTGAAGCCGAGAAATTTCTTGATCTCTTAGTATTTTGGTCACCGCGTTCGAGTATAGTGGCACTTTTACCACAATTCGATTCGTGTCTAGGTAACAATGTATCGGACCTATAATATAGCGCTAATATTGTTAGTTGTCAGTTACCACCCCTCCTACGTTGAAAATTCTATAACAGTGGTTCCCAAACAGTGGTACGTACAATTATTATTCCCGGTGATATGACGTGAGAAGCCAAACACACACAAAAAAAAGCAAATTAAAGTTGTATAAAGAAAGGGCCTTATAAAATCTTATAAATATATGCGGACCAAGTCCAGCCAAAAGTAAAACTGAGTTAAACATTTGTTGGAAGGGTGGCAGCACTGGTTCAAGCTCAAACAACCACGCAGTATGTGGAGCACCATTAAAAACTTACCGAAATAGTAAACATTCAGCATTATCACGGTAGCACTCCAAATTACGTAATTTGATGGGGTGGTACGCCATTCAACAAGTTTGGGAACCGCTGGACTATAGAATCTCCTAAAATTATGAGCTATGATTGATTCCTCTGAGCACTTAAAGGGGCCGCCTCGGTCAGCGAGAAATTAACACGAAGACGTTGAGGTCCAATGTAATATTTAATTCAACGACACGTTATTTCAAAATATGGTTCACGCCAAAATATTTGCGGGGATTTTAGACCAGAATTGATGAAAAAGTGCTATAAATTTAGCCTTCCTCTATAAAATACAGTAAATTTTTTATCGGCTCCATACAGAAAGTGTTAAGATATCTGAGAGCTAGCGGCCAGTAGCAACTAGTGGCTTTACCTTGAGATAAATAAGCTTCGTAGTTTTTTCCCCCCTCCTTATTTATATGACAAAGGATTGTTGTAGTTGAAGTGCGAAAGGGATAATAAGCTTAGATAGAATAGGGAAGTAATTCCAGAAAATGACAGAGTATTTTAAGCTGTGTAGCTTGACAGCGATTGATACTTTATCGCTGACCAAGGAGGCTGCCTTAAGAGCCCATATCACGGCCAATCAACCAAATTGGATATAAGATTACGCTCGGACCAGTTTAATAGTTAATTTATGCTTACATAATTATTTTTCAATTTTGTTATGATTTTTAAAATATGATCAAACAGCTAAATTGATCTCAATTTCCCTATTTTCTAAACTATATTAGAGAAACACGCATCCCGATGTGATATCTGGTTTGAGCTTTATTACTTACCTAAGTTAGATGTTATCCGTGGATTAATACAGGCTCTTGGGGATCCAATAATAATATAATTATCAAAAAATATTATTCCACATAAATATTAGTTCTAAAGAGTGTAGCTTTAAGCTTTTTATAAGTATTTTATGCTTTGCTATATAAAATAAACGTTCTCGCAGAATACATTCTAGTGGAAAAATCTTCATCCACGTAATAGAGGGCTCGGATAAAATGACAAGCGACTCTCTTAAAGGTATTGGGTTTAATACCCATGGATAACTAGGTGCTGTTGCTTTATAAGTCGTTACTATACGCATCTCTAGTTGGGGTTCGGATCCCAGCTGGACGTACTGAAGGTGTTTTATTCTTAGAGTGGTTTCCCACTCTCCCCCGAAGAAAATATGGACACGTTTCCTCTACATCCTTCCTCATTACTACCTTATTTGTTTAACTAAATGAGTATACGTAGTAAGAAGACGTTAAAATAAATATGATATCGTTAACTTAATTACCATGTGATGTTCTGACCTTGTTTTAGCACCCAAGCCACCGACGACGCTGGCAGAGTACGCGGGAAACGGGTGCGTTGGGGGTGGTGTATCCTCGTACGGCGGGACGCTGGTGGGCCCCGGGATGGGCGGTGGTGGCGGCAGTTGCGGACTGATGGGACCGGGTGGTCCCTTGGTCCTGGGAGGTCCCAACAGTCTCAACAACACTGGAAGGACCAACTTCACCAACAAACAGCTGACCGAGCTGGAGAAAGAGTTCCATTTCAACAAGTACCTCACCAGGGCCAGAAGGATCGAGATCGCCTCTGCGCTACAGCTCAATGAGACGCAGGTGCGTGAGAAATCGTCAGTGGTGTCTTGAATAAATTAGTGAAGATTTTAAGGTTATAATAGGGTTAGTAATGGGGATTTCCCCCAAAAGGATGGAAGCTCGAATAATCTAGCGATAGCCTCAGAAAGTTTGGAGCAGTCATTGTTTATAGAGAACTTTTATTTTAAAATGAGAACACTGAGTTCAAAATGGTACTAACCCTAAGAGCTCTTATCGAAGGAAGTTACTGAAATGTAAAGCTGGACAATTTTAAATGCCCCCCCCCCCTTGCCCCCTTCTAGTCCACCCACAAATACACATACAAGATGTCCCCAACCAACTTCCAAACTACACTACCGTTTTATACCTTATGTCTTAAAATAATAAAATACGAATAAAAACTCATACGAACAATAGGTTGAAAAACGATTCCTTTTTGAGGTACAGTACCTAAAAAGTTCTTAATTTCTTTTTTTTTAATTTGGGGGGNTCTTTTTTTTTATTTTGGGGGGGGGGGGGGGCGAATCAAAACGATTAATGAGTAAACAAGACTGTTATTTAAACAAATATGAGAAGAAATGAAAAATATCTGAAGGGGTGGGGGTAGGTGAAAGGTACTTTCCATTATACTGTACCTCTAAAAGGAAGAGTTTTGTAACATATGTTCGTATTAACCTTTTTTTCTTATCTTGAGCCATAGAATACGTTAACGAAGTTTGTAGATTGGAGTTGGGGACAGCCTATAGGCCCATAGTAGGTTTCTAGTAGGAAAAATTTTTAATAGATACTGTATAAACTTTTTTTCTATCATTTCGATAACTGGTAATAAATACATTTAAAACGGGGGTTTCCAACTTAAAAGTGCCTTAGGGCCACAAATGAATCCACGAGAATTCATAATCGTTTAAATTTTGCTAAGCTATGCAAAAAACGAGAACATGTATTTAACTGTGAATGAAATAAGAAGTTTTAGTTTATACGCGTTTAATACCACATTAACCTACCTTTTCGACTAAAATATACCATCTTTGATGCGATAATATATTAAGAAATTAAACATAAAAATTCAGTGCAGTTTTCACGAATTTTTCCCACCCAAGTTAAAACTTTTCGTTTTCTCGGCTACAAACATCAATGTTACTACAGTATATTATTTTCCCGAGAAGCTTTGTGTGCCAAAAATAAAGACATCGTGGACATATGTTGGAAAACCCTGATTTAAAACCTGTAATGTGTGATATTAAAATAGATAAATTAAAACATTGCATGGTTAAGGAGATTATTATTATTATTATTATTGTTATTACTATTATTATTATTATTATTATTATTATTATTATTATTATTATTATTGGTAATTTATGGTCAAAATTTATAAGTTTATACATAATTTATCTAAATGTAGGATACTCTTTTTGAAACCTTAAAACGAAAACAAAAAAAGTTTAGTGTATCACTTCATTTCTTAACAAAATAATATTAACTATACTATCCTTAGCAAATAATTGATGAAATGTTACTCCAATTTTCTTTGCAGTAAATGCTGAAAGCAATTAACCTTATTTTTAGTTTTATTTCATGAGTATTCATATTATCTATGAAAATGGCAGTTGCAGATCACATGACTTCACGTATCAGTATATTAAAATTGATTTAGTAACTTTTATAACTGTCATGGATCTCCTGAAGTCATTATAATGCGACACGTCTTGAAGGAAGCGTATTCTATGGTGAACATTCCCATCATATTGAAGCCTAGTGGCACATGTTAAAAGGTTTTTTTTATCATCACGTCTTACTAACTGTTCAGGCTTTAAGCATACATGAAAATTACTCTAATGGGGTGTATAGATGAAGAAGGAAACATTTTAGAGGTAATCTATATGTATTTACGTGGAAGGAGAATGAGAAACCATTAGGAAAAACCACTCTCAGTAGACCCGACTGAAATTCTAACCCTGATATCCCCGTCTTCAGCAGGCCAGTATAAAATGAGAGTGACACCTTAGACCATTCAACCACTGAAGTGGGTATGTTAAAAGTTAATCACATGTTAATATTATTGGCACCTGTTGGAAGTTAATACTCTCTTTATCCTTTTGAAACCTGATGAATACAGGCTAAAGTGATAACGTTGTGTCAGTTTTAAAGGCGCAATGTTTAGGATATGACACTACTCGTCTTTTAGACAAGCTGGCAGCTCTCAAAGTGATCATTAGGGAGAAATGTCACCCAAAAAAAATAAGAGAGATACAAACAAGTTTTGGGCCAAGTTTCAAATACTAACAAAAAAATAACACGAAACATTCTAAGGATGGAGACACTGTTACCTCTATCTTGTCTGACAACCTTAGTTTTCCATTTGTGTATAGACATGAACAATATTATCTTCACTCTCAATTCAACAAATTCAACTTTTGCTTCGTTAAGGTGGAAGTGTAAGGAACGCGACTTAGGGGCAGTGTTTTTGCAATTTTTATATAAAAATAGTTTTTTTGGGGCAAAATAAAATATTGCTCCAGTAGAATCATTAAGTTTGACTTTATTTACATGATGAGATCTACCTACAGTTGTTGAATATCTGTCATGAGCATAGCGGCAATAGATGAACAACATTTTAAATGGAGAGAAAAAGTTGTCATTCAATTCTAGGACACCTTTGACAGATATTCAAAAACTTTTGAGGTTAACATGTGAAGAAAGTTAAATTCTATGTTTCTACTAAAGAATTATTTGATTTCTTTTGATAAAAAAAAGTGTTTAACTAAAAACTGCAAAACTACTGCACTTATCTCGTGTTCCTTAAACTTTACCCTTAAAAACCTATTAAGATAGTCTACACTATTTTAATTGTAAACCTTTTTTTTCGGTAATTTTAGAATCAGAGAAGTTATAAAAAATATTAGATTATTTTAGACCCTAAAGTGAATTTGTCTACACTATTTTGAAAATGACAATACCTTAATCATCTATTCTACTGGCTACAACATTTAATGAACACCACATTTAACACTGTTAGATGATTTATGAAACAACGCAGCAGGACAATGTGTTTTTAGAGTTTGTTATAATGTTGTGTGCAGGCGCGGATTCGGGGGGTGGGGGATCAAATAATCAGTTGACTCCCCGGTGAAAGTTAGAAAATTAATACAAAAACAAAATGAAATTTCAAATTTTAGAAAGAAAATAAAACACAGAAAAATTATACAATTTTTTATCTTTTTACGCGCAGACACCTCTTAAGCCAGTTCCACACGTGCGTTATTCGTCCACGTTTATTCAATGTTTCATATGACTCACGCAAGTGTGGAAAAAATATTCGTTTTAATGTACTAATATTTGTCGTGCATACCGAGTAACTAACATTGTTCCGCATAGAGACTGTACTATCACACATCAAAGAAGACTAATAATCACCTGAGAGCAGTACATTCACGAATACCGAATATAGATTATGTGTGGACAATAGGAGCAGCAGAACCATGGAGGACTCTGTCTCCCTGGAATAAATTCCCCCCCTTGATATATTTCAACTCCTCTGATATTATCGAATATGAAGTTGAAATATGGCCTTAAATTAAACTCCAAATGACTTCTAGATGCATTTTGTTGTAAAAAAAATTCTGGAGAAGACCGCCTCAAATAATTACTAGACTAGAGGCATCTAACTGGCAGAAAAAAAATTAGGGGAGGGAAGCTATAAATAACTTCTAAGGTCATCCAAATTTCAAAAATGTCTAGGGGAGGACAACTCCAAATAGCTTCTAGATGCATGTCATTTTGGGGAATTTTCAGGCGAGGACCACCCCAAATAGCCTAGTTTCTGAAATAATTCAATTTTAAAAATGTTTTCGGTGGAAGACCACTTCAAAAATTATATTCTAGTGATATCTAATCATCGTAAGACATTAAGGTGAGGATAACTATAAATAGCTTCGAGGGGCATCCAAATTTCAAAAATTACTAGGTGAGGAACACTTTAAATGGCTTATAAAATAATAAAATAAAAAAATCAAACCGAAGACTACTCATAGCTTCTAGAATAAACCTTTTTAGAAAAATTGTTGAAGAAAGGCCACTTCAAATAGTTTTTAGAAACTAACTGATTTTAAAAAATTGGAGAGGATGACCACGGTTTAAAACATACATAAGATCAAATATGAATAAGAAACTATTAAATGGCTTTAAACAGAAATCTAACATTTTAAGTAGCTATGTTATTTATAATATGGATCCCCCTATGAAAATAATCTGGATCCGCCCCTGGTTGTGTGCGACGCATATTTTTTATTCAGATAGATGGACTGAACTGCCGATTACGGAGATATTGGGCGGGGTGTATAATCCCGTTCGGATAGACTGAGTTCCTTTTTTTCCCTAAATTATTTCCCACTCTTCACTCACGAAAATTCGGGTAAACTTTCTCTAATTTCAACCTTTCTCATCCCTAACACATTAACTTAATTAGTACATATGTGTACAACCCGAATGTTTAGTAAGACGCGGTAATAAAATTAATTATTTTAAAATTAAAAAACTATTAAATTTACCCCAATTTCACTGCCGTCAAGTGAAGAATGCATAAAACTGCACCTTGATATATTTTCTGTTTGGAACGTAATCTTATTTCTAATATCCTCGTCAATCGGCTGTGAAATAGGCTCTTAAATGTTACCACACCATAGCTTGGTATATTTTATCAATGTGATTACAAATAATCAATTAGAAATATAGGGCGATTAAATTGGCACTAGTAAATTTCTGTTTTGAAATGGGAAACCACATAACCTTGAACGTGATGTGTGTATTTTAGGGGTCGTTTCGGAGCCCACCTATGTGTGTTCAAAGCTTTGTTGAAATATGACTTAATTTATCTAGAAGGTACTGTAAACTACAAAACTAGCTATACTTATGACCTCAATCAACTTTTCATATTTCTTTAAAGAATAAAACCAAAACCAGTGGTCGTCATGAAGTTTAGAGCATCAAGATAACAATAATGCTCATTGCCAGTTTAGGGGTAATCTGGGGCGGAGCACTAGGGACTACCAGCCTAGATTCAAGCTAATACTGATGCATTTCTTATAGGTTGCTACCCCACTCCATATCCTTAAGAAAAAGTCGTTAATATCCTTGGTGTTAAATGCACTCATAAAATAAAATATAAATAATAATGGATAACTCAGTTGGTAGAGTGGTGGTGCAGTAATGCTAAGATCCTGGATTCGAATCGATGCCGAGATACTTTTTTTTAGACATTTCATGATAAATAAACCTAGCCAAGCTAAGTCCGTTTTATAGTGTTTCACTCTAAAATGGGAGGCCGTGGTTTAACCTTAAACGGGTGCATTGGGCTGTTTATTTCACAATATACGAGTAGTTTCCAATCTTCCAACCACATGAGCTCTTGTACATTTTCTTACAGCTTAACCTACCCTTTTCAATATCTTCTCGTATAATATAACCTATACAGCTTATGTGGTCGACTGATGGCCCGTATCGGTAAAAGAAAACATCGCTAAAACTTGGGTATTTAAAATCAGACTTCTCATAAACAATTAATAGAACGGTAATAGAATAAAATATACTACCACTACCACATTTGATAAAAATTTGTGTTATTTGACTTATTTTAATACTTCACATTTTCTTCAAAGTTTGACCACTGTAATGTGATTACAAACATGGACGCCAATCATGACAAAAATATTTACGAATGGACCATACAACTTTTAAAAGCTGGTCACCAAAGCTGCAATAAATTAAAATAGGAGAAAAATCCACTTTTTTCTATAGCCTAAGGGTGTGATTTGTGTTTTCTGACTAAACCATCATAATTTTAACTGTTTTGTGGGTATAGATTAAATTTTCAGATTTCGCCATTACTTTTAATGAAACACTAGAGTGTGCTCTATTAGGTATATATTTTATATAACATGTGAACAATATATTATTTTATCAAAGAGCTTTGATGGATTGTTAAAGTTACGTTATATTGCTTTAATCAAAGAACTTTCATAAAATAAATGTGACGGTGTAAAACCGGGCTGATACATATTTTTTTATTAATTTCTATTGCAGGTGAAGATTTGGTTCCAGAACAGAAGAATGAAACAGAAGAAACGGATGAAGGAAGGCCTGATCCCCGCCGAGCCGATCACGAATGGTAGCAATGGAAGTAACATGGGGATCAGCAGTGCCAGTAACTCTCCAACCAGCGCCAGTAACAGCGACGTGACTGCGGCGCCCCTATAGCAACGAGAACAGTCAAGAGGCTTCCCCCGTGCCGCCACCAGATCACTAACACCAACTATAAGCGTCGATGCGAAGTAGCTTCTTACAAAAGTAACAGCGACAAGTAGTTCGGGTAGCCTACGGTGTTTCTACGACGCTGTTTCGTGGAACACAAGCTATGTTACTGCGAGTTCCATTTAGCAACGAAAAGTCTGAAGGCTATGCTGGGAGCTGAGTCACCAACACTATCTAGCGGCAGTAACGCATGGTAGTATCATCCAGAAGTAACAAGGGCAAATAATTTGATAAAAGTAACACAAGTGTTACGTAGTCTCAGTTCTGCAAAGAGAAAAATTGTCATTGACCCACAGTGTCAACAAATTTGAAAATTGACATAATCACAGCGTTAGAAATACCGACTAATATCATCTATAGTAGCTTACTCTTTGTTCTAATAAAATTTAGACCCTCTCACGTGTTTTAGATTTTATTGAGATAGTCAACGCATTAGGCCAGATGAGTATCACCCGAAATACGTGGTGTTAAAAAAATAGCCTAAGGTTTAATTCTAAAAAAAAGAGGTAATAACGAATTTCATAAAACAATTTTTGAAGTATTTTGCTTACCGCTACCCCCATTAACCATAGTGACAAAATTTATTTTCTATTACCTTTCTTTTCTTCTCTTAATATCATTTAACACCAGTTCTATTTTTTATGGATCTACATTCTCGTTTACTGTTCGTAGTGACTTTTTACAGTAGAATATTTTTTAATTTACTAGTAAAGTCAAATAAATAAAAAATTAACTTATAAATATAGCTTCGCCCCTTTTACGACATAAATAGGTATATATCCTCACCCCCACGGAAAAAGCCGATACCTCCCTTTCACGTGATGTTACTAGATCTGGTAAAAATAGCTGTTTTCTTACAAAAGAACAACTGTTGGGGCGGTCCAGATTTTATTGGAACAGAGTGTATGTGGTCATAGTCCTGTGACGTCACTGCGTGAACAAGCAATGGGCCGCTACCACAGTAAAACGGGGCCACCACAAAGATTGGAGTGTAGCAAAAGACTTGTTATAAACAAATCATGTTTAGCAGTCTAATTGATTTTGTTTGTACATCTAGAAATTTGATGTAAATATTACTAAAAACGGGTAACGCCAAAACAATATCTCTAGTCCATCCACGTATTGGTGGGCTTTTTTTCTACAGTTAAGAAAGTTATTCAAAGCATCTTTTTTCGATCTTTATAGAACTTTTAATGGAATATAAAAAAAAGTATGGCCTAGAAGCCAATAATTTAAAAAAATCACTATATTTATCTTCTAAATGTCCAAGACTTAGTACGCCTCAAGTGTGGTGCGATACTAAATACAAGATGATACCTACCTAAACTCGAATGAAATGGACTAATTTTGCATATTAACCTGGCCTACTTGATGCGTACTAAGTTTGACTATAGCTCATTCCATTCTGGTCTAGGTAGTTGTCATCCTGAAGGCCTATTTAGTATAGTGCCGCACTTGAGGCGTATTAAGTCTGACTATGAAACTGGCCTCATCTGTCAAAAGTGAGATCTGCAAAACATGTATCATATAATATAAGTGAATAGCAGTACATTTATTAATTGCTTAAGCTATCAGAAAATGTTATTCAGCCTAATATCGACTAAAGATATAGCTTATGTATTCATAAGCTAGACATAAGCTAGATTGTCTCAATCCAAACAGTTGTAGACAAAACATGTTTTATCAATATTTTACAGCTTCAAGAAAAAGTGCTAAAAACTTTTCTCGTCGAGATCCGATAAGTGTTGGATGGAATGTAGAATTCCCCTAATACGGTAGCAAACTTAAAAAAAGGACACGTAATTAATATTACTTTAAAATATCGCCATTTTTAATCACTGTTAACTACAATAAAACGCATGTCATAGAACAGAAAGTTAAATGAAGACTAGTCTTAAATAACGAAATTACTTTTAGCCCCATCTAGCTCAGAAACATTTTTTTTTTTTCATATCTCTAGCCCCTTATATTCTAATTCGACGAGACTGTACTTTTAACCTGTTCCATCTAGTCCATAATCATATTTCTTTGCGATGGGTCAGTGACATTAATTCTTTATTTTGTAGTGTTAAAATTAGACTACATGCGTTTGGTTATATGAGCGCGTTACGATAGTTTACAAGTAGGTTATTGTATCGAACACCTGCTACAGGCCGCTATTGTTGCATAACAGACACAACCCTTTCAAATATGAACATTAAACTTTGGTGGTCACATGGTCTAACACAATACTCTCGCAGTAGACTAGATTGCTGATGACGGAGAGATCGAGGTTCGAATCCCGGTCGGGTGTACTGAGGAGGGGTTTATCCAAAATGATTTTCCACTCTCTTTTCACGCAAATGTGGGTACACTTCCTATAAATATAACCTTACTCGTCCATAAAACAGATAGCGTAATTAGCACAAAAGCGTATAATGGGTAGCAAGACGTGGTGCCGAAAAATAATTATCTCCCCTTTCTCCTTTAAAAAGTATCGTGTTAGTGTTAACACGGTCAAATATCGACCATTTTCCTATTTAATAAGCTGTATAGAACTAAGAGGACTTGTAAACACAACGTACGTGCTCGTGAGATTGTATTTATTTAGTTCTGAGCACTAATTGCTCAAATGATCAAGGAAAATGTTAATGTATGTACAATACCTTGTTATTGTTCTTGTCACTATCTCGGTCGTTCCTGGTGTGTCAGGCACTGTAAGTCAACAATTCCACAAGAACAAATTTTACTTGACTCTCGTAAATAATGATCGTCATTAATCACTTGAGTAATGTTTTCAAGTCACATACATTATATTTTGTGAAGTTATACACACATACACATAAAATACCTTTACCTAGAGTAGGAGCGCTAAGGCTTTGAGTATCAAACAATCATCATAAAATACCTTTTGAGAGAGATTGGTTCGAATCCCAGTATGGAGATATTTTTGTTTTATCCACTGATAGTGCACCCGACTGGAATTTGAGCCGGACCGGTTTAAGTTAGGTACACCCAGTCTTTTTTCTTTGCACTACGTTTTACTATCCGTCCGGGCTATTCTCAAATGACATCAACGTTAGGCTCATTTATTGTGGTTTTCCATTAATGAGGGGTTGGGGTTCGTTACTGGTACGGTGTAGTGAGTTTTTCTAAAGGGTTTCCACTCTCTATCTCTTTACACAAATGCAGGTACATTTACTCCAAACGGCACCTTTCTAAAGGCCTTTCAGAACAGTAGTAGGAAGATAGTTCTGGAAGGCCTTTTTTCCTACCAAAATACTACTATATAGCAGGATTCTGATATGAAATAGGGCGTTTTAGAACAGAATTCCTACCTAAATCAACTTTACCGGTTTGTGGGTCTGATTATATTTATTTTTACTCCGCAAACTTTGTACAAAGCCTTAAATTGTTTTTTCAATTAAGTAAACAATGTTGCTATTATTAAACTAGAATTTTAATATTTTATTTATCACTTACTCCATGGGATTGTATAGGTGCTTATAAGAGCCCTTTAATATACTCTATTGAATTTTAAATTAATTATAAAACTCAAATAGAGTATGGTCGAACAATATTGTAGTTTAAAATAAATTATTTTTATATATACACAGATTATTTTGTAAAAAAAATACTTTATTGTGTACTTTTTTGATTAATGGAAACATTACCACTATTAAAACGAGAGAAAAATGTAGTGTATGTATAGTCATCATCTAGTTAATATTCATGATGTCAACAGTTCTCAAATTACTTGAGCCCAATATTTGGGGTATAAATTATTGATTAGTGATTCATAGATTTCGAGCCTTTGTAAAATTAAGATGTAATTAATATTGTTCTTTACAAAACATAATGTTAACATTGACGTGTTTATCACGTGAACAAAGCTGATTATCTATTTTTCACGTGTCTAGACAGTCCTATGAAAGGTAGATCAATTATTATTATATTTACTATGTCATATCGATCCCAATTTTCTAATTAAAGGAATTTTGTGTACATTCCATTAAAGTAAAACAAATACTTGCCGCTAATGTTAATAAAGAGTATTCCATGTTCAACATTTAAAATCAAATATATCAAATAGGATATTTTATTCACGAAAAAAAGAAATCCATGCCGTCGCCCTCAAGCGAACTATATCGACCAAGCGGCCGCCGCCGTTAACGATGATAGTGACCAAGTATTTTATATTTTACTACTAGCAGAATTACCCGGAGTTGAATTGCGTTGTCACCCCAGGCATCACTTTTCTTTGCTTCAAACAGCCAGACTAAAAAAAAATCTCTTCGTTTTATTTTTTTTACAATGCGTTTTTTTAATAAATTTAAAAAAATTATAGTCAATAATTTAAAATCTCGGCTTCAAGATACACATGCATGTGCACAGGGGCTATTAATTTTAAATTTTCGGCCCTCTATGTGACGTATATATCGTGCAACGCCCATAACAGACACACAAACAAATAAAAATCTTCATTTTATTAATATCAGCGTGAACGTTAAGTGAAGGATAGCACGTGTTCTAGATAGCCAATCATTTTGCGAGCAACGTCAACAGAGAGGGCTATTTAGTACTTCATTTGTTTTTTTATGGTCAGCAGACGAATTCTTAGGTATAGTTTGTCCGCGTCTAGCGAACTATAAAAGACGTAGCCTCTTGTTACACTTTATTTTGTACATCCAGAAGCTTCTATTGCACGAACTTGCAGCCTAATCAATTCTAAACTCTTGGGTTTCATTTGAGTGAACATTTTTTACCCACAAAACAGTCCAAATCCGTTGTCTCATTTTTGCTCAAATTGTTAAGTTAAGTTACGTGAATCCAGAGCACACACTAGTTTCTTTTCATGAAATGATAATTAACGTTAAGGTGGGATTGAAGGGGACGCGAGAAAAGGCCAGTATTTTTGAAGTTTTTATGCCATTTTTTTTTTGTTAAAATAAATAAAATATTGCTTCAGTACAAACATAGAGATTAATTTTCTTCACATGGTGATATCAACAGTTGTTGAATCTCCATCATGAGCATAACAGCATTAGATGAGAAACTTTTTTAAATTAAGAGAAAAAGTTGTCATTAAATTCCATGACACCCTTGACAGATATTCAAGAAATTTTGGGGTAAGCACGTGAAGAAAATTAAATTCTATTTTTGTACTGGAGCATATAGTTTTTTTTTTATTTTGGCCAAAAGAAAATTTTGCCATAAAAACTGTAAATACACGCTTTTTCTCACATCCCCTTCCATCCCAACTTAAGTTGATTGTGATCCCGACTTTTTTTTTGTTTTTGTTGTGATTTTGTTACGCTCCCACTTATACAATTATAGATGATTCATTTTACCGATTGCTTAAATTGTTATCAATTCAAGATTTTAGTAATAGTTGTATTCTAGAAACTTTTTGATATTCCTTAGAATCTTGAATCTCTCGAATAATATAGGATATGAGGGATTTAAAGAGTCGAGAATTCAAGCGTCCCATATGTTAAAGTAGTTTTAGTAACTTTTGTAACGGTCAGATACGGTCATTCCTCCCTGAATCTTACTATACTTATGTGATAAAAAAATGGAAGTAACAAACGTTAATTCATAACAATGCTTCGCGTTAATATCGGTTTAAATGAATGCTATTTACAACGTTTCTGTATCCGACATTAGCAGCAGTGTAACCCAAGTAGATATATTTTTTTAAAATCATCTCTTAAGTAGGACCAAATTGTGCGTATCACTAAAGGCTACATGACACGTGTTTGTATATGGCAACAGGAGTGGAATTAATTAGCAACGGAAGTAAAAAATAAACAATCTCTAAAGGTCCCTCCCACCAGTCGGTAAACAAACAGGATGAGAGATTACAGCGGACTTGTGGTAAACATAATTAGCCAACCAGCGAGTGGAAAGGGAAAAAATAGCTGTATGATTAGCTTGAGATAAGAGCAAAGTGCACCTTACTGATAATAGAACTCACGAAGATGGCGTCGTATCAAAAATAAATTAGCAGAGGATTACCGCTACTACGATAAAAAAATGTGGGTGTGTCATGAAAATGTTCATATATTTTTTATTTATATTTTACTCATATGTTGTTTGCTTTATCCAAAATATTTGATACAATTAAGGACTTTGCCTACCTGCAATGTCACGGCGGGTCGGATTAGGATTTCCATGTTAATGAATCCACGTTTTATTCAGCGAGTTTTTAAGATACAACGTATAAAAAAAACATAATTTCTTAAATAATTCTAAAAAATAATCCTACAGTCTCACAAAATTATTATTTTTACCTTGAAGTAGTTTTTTTGCTAACGATTTTTTTCCTAAATCATCTACAACTTAGGCTATTTGGCTTGGTCACGATAATGACCTATAGGAATCTTCCCGCCAAGATCGAGATTGAAAATGAACGTCGTAGCATATATCTATCTAGAATAATAAATAGTAAAAAGGTAATTTTAAAAAGAAAGTCAACGTTTTAAAGGCACAACTAGCATAGTGAAGAGGGGAAGTGTTTTCAGTAGAGAGACAAAAGGCCTCGCTTATTTTCTTCCCTCTCTTTCAATTTCTTACATTGGCGTCCAAGTGTAATAGGTTCTTAGGTGCGTCACGTCGAGTTAAGATGCAACCCGCTTCGCAATATAGCTTCGAAATAACCAAGTAGGCAACATCGTTAAAACAATAGGCTAGTTTTCATCTGCAAACAAATATGAAGTAGATATTGGGGGGAGAAAAAAAATAGGTGTCATTGAGAGTGAACAAAATCTAAAGACTAGCTTCTTGACTTTTTGTTTCGTAAATTTAAAGAATTTTATTTTTTTAATTTGTCGATTGGTTGAATTTAGTTTATCAGTTTTTTAATCATAAAAATAAACACAGCCCATGCAAATAACTACTTTGAATCAAGACAAAATTTATCCACAAAGTACCTCTAAACCCATCGCATTGGGGGGTTATCCCCTTCTACCCCCCTTTTATTTCCACCAAGTCCATTTTTAAGGCTTACACCCTACGTTTTCAAATAAGTTGTTTTATTTTCAATCTTTTATCGTTTTTTTGTTGGCATGGGGATAATAAATTGGTGTGTTTCCAAACGAATATCGTATAACTTGACGTATGAATATTTTTTTATCACCACGTCTTACTACCTGTTCAGGCTATACACATGTGTGATAATTACTCTAATGGGGTAGGGATGAAGAAGAAAGAATTTGGAGGTAATCTACTTGCAATTACTTGGAAGGAGAGTAGGAGACAATTTAGGGAAAATCACAATCAGTACACCAGGTCGGAATTCAAATCTCAATCTCATCATCATCAGCAGCAAGCCAGACTAACACAAAAGTGACGCCTTAGACAATTCGGCCACTGAATCGGGTATGAATAATATTAAACTAGTTTTAGTAACTCTTGTAATTTTCATGTACAATACTTTCAACCAGAATCCTAATATAGAGTAGTTTCGGGAAATATTAATAAAAAATTCTAAACCAAACTAAATCAGTGAAATGAATTACTAGTCAACACTTAGGGCCAGTTTCATTGTCAGACTTGGTACGTACCAAGTGCGGTGCTATTCTAAATACAATAATACGCCTACCTAAACCAGAATAGAATGGGCCAGCCCCCAGACCCCCACTCCTCACCCCTCCCCTTAAAAATAATTCGTACCTTCTACCGCTAAGCGTACAATTAATTAAATTTCAGGTGTTTGAAGAAACTTTGATATAAAAATGGGTTGCAGTCTCGTTACTGTCTCTTTGAGAAAAAATATTTACGCCCCGTACACATAGGCGATGTTTCCGTGCTTAATTAATTACCGAATTCAGTCCAACTCAACTACTAGCATGTAAACGACCAACTAAAATGTCGAATACCAGCAAAAACCAGTATTTATCATGAAAAGCTTGTGCGTAGTTAAGTGATAACGCGGGTCGTTGTTTTCAGCGATGTTGTAATTTAGGCATATACGCAGAAGTCATAGATACTAAGCAAGTTTAACGGTGATTTCCTCATATTTCAATAGATATAAAACGAAATAGCTTTGTTTTGAAAAAATAAGTTTAATGTAGGGTGTAAGTTATTTTAATTTAATATATTTTATAGATTTGTATTTTATTTGTTGGATTGTTTCCCAATACCCATTAAAATTTTAATCTATACATTGGTCTAAAATAATATTTTCTTAAAGGAATTTTAATTTTGTTGGTAAAACTGATTATTAACAAAACAAGACTGAAATAAATTTCCATGTTAATGAATAATTTGTGCCTCGTAGTTTTATAATAGTAGCCACTTATGTGGTTATTTCATGATAACTGCCATAATTATTTCAGTACGAAAACATCGCCCGTATTTATGGGGCTTTAGTACTTAGTTTATCCGTAGAGCTGACAAAAATTGTGTGGGAATTATACTAGCTGTGTTACCAAGTATGTCATAGCGCTAATGACCAAATAAAAGAAACATTAACATTCAAGAATTTACCGACAGTTTTCCTGATCTCTGCAAATATATACCATCTAATAATATATAATAATATTAATAATAATAGACGTAAGGCATGTATGAATAACTTATACGCAGAAATGGTTATTCAAAAAAATAAACATAATAGTGATGTGCAAATAGACTATTCAATAGTCGAAAAGTATTCTATGAAAGCTCTATTATAGAAGTTATACAATACATTGAGTAACATAGAGGAGTTTGACTATTCCATTGTAAGACTATAGGGCTATTAAAAGTAGCCTAATATTATTGAATCAGCATAAACCACAAATTAAGATACTAATTGGATATTTGTAGTCAAAGGTCACGTGTTTATTTTACACATGATTCAAGTACAACAATGTTTAAGAAATGCGAAACATATTTTAAATCGTCTTAGACATCTGTTACGAACATATTATTTTCACATGGTCATTTTATGACAATCTTCTAGTCCTATTAGTATACAGTTAATCATGATTAAAGTCATAGGTTATTTTGTAATTAAAATGTTGATAAACTTCTGTCTCGTAGATTTTGAACACAGCTGTACATGACAGCTTTTAACCTAAGAAGATGACTGAAACCCAGTAATATGCCGAATTATTAGTTGTAAGGAAATAAATGATATATATATTCGAGTGATAGCATTGATAAGTTTAGTATAATAAGGCATGCACACGACGAAGCTGCAATGTGAAATATGTATGCACTTTGTAAATTTAGCGAAACTGTGAATCCTAAGAGATAACCTATTATGTTCCTATAATAAATTATCTACACTTAAAAACCTTTGTTTCATTTTGTTCCTTTAAAAACTTTAATGGCTAAATACCTATTGAAGTCAAATTTGCAAAACGTTGTTAATCTAATATATATTTTTTTGTTTGGGAAATGTAAGGTGCGCTTAGTTTTTTGTGAATTATTTCACGTCCTGCATGAAGGGAAATATCTTTCTTATGTTCATGGTAGTTCTGAAGCTTCAAAATCACTAAAACAATCCTCAATTATCTTAGAATTTTGTGTTGGGACTATGTTTTTTAACACAACGTTTTACTATTCGTTCGGGTTATAGGCCTATGTACTAATTACAGCAATGTGTTAGGGATTAGGAAAACTTAATTTAGAATAAGTTCACCCACATTTGCGTGGAAGGAGAGAATAAAACTATTTAGTAAACAAACCTCAGTGCACCCGACTGGGATCTAACCCCGATCTCCCCGTTTTCGGCAGTCTAGTCTAACACAAGTGTAGCGCGCTAAACCATGTGGTCACTGATGTGTGACCATATTGAAATTTTCTTCATTTTTTTTTATAGAAAGCTATGTTTAAGGTCATCAACTTTGAGCTGATAACTGCAATAGATGAGCTAATTTTAAATTTTATTATTTTAAAATAACTATAAATCTAAACATTTAAAGTTTTTAATCTTAAATGACATAAAGTGATCATTCAACTCTAGTTTGGTGTGAACAATATTTTAAGATAGTGAGCCACTTCTTAAAATAAGAGAGATTTCTTGACGTCTGCAACGCTTCTAAGCGTTCCAGTTGGCGACCCCTTTAACACCCTGTAGTTACAATTCCTGTCACTAAGGCTGCTTGATTAGTGCATTAGTATTCAATTCAATATTGGGGTAGGCAAAGACAACTTGGAAGGGAGTAGGGGGTCACGTAAAATTTAATAAATTGTTGCTACTCCCCCTCCCCCTCCCCTAAGATATCAGGATGTCTTAGTAGGATGGTTAGGCAGCGGCAAATAATTTTGGGGTTCATTTTGATCTTGTTTATTTAAATAGATTAATTACTATACGATTCCATAAATGTGATCTAGGTTTTAGAACTAATTTAAAGAGTCTAGAAAAAAGTGCCTGGTTCTATCAATGTACCTACTAAGCAGTTCCGTGCTCTGACTTAACTGGTGTCGAACACACGGCCGCCTGGAGTTGCGTGGTTATTGTCTCGGACTCCTAAGATGGGTTGAGGCGTCCTCCTCTGTACTGAACAAGGAATCAAGTTGTAGGATATTCTCCTCACAAGTTGCTGTAACCTGGTAGCTGAGTTTTTAGAGCACTTCGGAATAGCCCCTTGTCAACTGGCGACCTTCCCTGCCCCCCCCCCCCCCCCCCCCCC
>CABFWB010000027.1:299169-322270 GCA_902151455.1 Timema bartmani
CCCCCCCCTCTCCTCAAAAGGTCTAAAAACTCGCTATTATATAGGCTACCAAAACAGGAGGGGTGTTTCCCCTGAGTTACTAGTGTTGCCAATGCTCTGTGTTATGCTAATTGGCAAAACAATCTATGTTTTTAAAAACATGACCTGGTACGAATACGTGACTGCTGATTCAGGACATTTGAGTATGAGTTCTTAGGCTTACGTCATATTTGCTTATTTTAGATTGATTAAGGCTGTAAGCTACGACAATATAATTATGTACAATATAAAATTTCATGATAATCACTGAATAATTAGGGCCAGATTTAAGGTTAGCCCTAAGACCCGGGAGTAAGGATATGCGATCTGGGAGAGCTAGTCTTATTTTAGACAAGCAGAAGTACCCGGCTTTGCTCAGGGTAGCTGCGCAATGTATAGCGCGATTACCCTGATCAGCGCTTTGCTTTACTTCAAACAAACAGAAAATAAAATATCTTCATTTTATTGCTCCCGACCCTGTTTTAAATTATTATTATTTTATATATTTACCCACTTTGGTGGCCGCGTCACTACTTTCTTGTTAGACTAAACTGCCGAAGATGGGGAGATTGGGGTTCTATTCCAGTCGGGTGCACTGAGGGTGGTTTCCCCTAAATGTTTTTTCACTCTCCCTCCACGAAAATGACGGTATACTTACTATAAATATAGCCTCCCTCATCTCTAAAACAACTAGCGTAATTAGTACATAAGCGTATAACCCAAAGGGCTGTAACACGCGGTGCTAAAAAAAAAATAAGTTCGGCTCTAGGTCAACTGTTGATATGCACTTATGATAGAGATTTCCACCTACAGGAGGGCTAAGACTTGTTTCAGACATTCAGAAATTCCCCGTTACTTGAGATTTTGTTGTTACATAATATGATTAACGTCAAAATTGCAGATAAAAAGTATCAAAATGTGCCTATACAGTTAATAATCTTAAATTTTAAGTTTTGTGATAAAAAAAATACATATTGAAAGGTAAAATTAGCTCATTTTCAACTACAGTACGTTTCATGCAAAATGTCGCAGTATCGCATTTCTGAGATATAAGTAAATGGTTGGAAATATATGTCTAGCTTTCTTCAAATAAATAAAGTCATTTTCAATGGAATCACAATAAAAATTTCAGAGATAGTTGGAACTTGTTTTATTGGTTTTGTAACTTCATAACCGCCGCGACATAAACATTAAATATTGATTTGTGTAAGTGGTGCCCTTAAAATAGGGTGGAAAGGAACATGAGTTAGGAAACTCATTATTGGAGTTTATATGATATAAAACATTTTTCCTCAAAATAACTCAAAATTTATATTGCTTAGCTAGATACATTTACTTTAATTTTACACATATTGCAATACCAACTGTTACCCGCCTCAGTGGCCGAATGGTCTAAGGCGCAACTCTCGTGTTAGACCAGCCTGCTGATGATGTAGAGATCGGGGTTCGAATTCCGGGTGGGTCTACTTAAGGTGTTTTTTCCTGAATTGTTTCACAATCTCCTTCAACGCAAATGTGAGTAGATTACCGCTACAATTACTTCCTTCCTCATCCCTGCCCCATCAGAGAAATTATCATATTTAGGTATAACCTGAACAGGTAGTAAGACACGGTGATAAAAACACATTTTAAAGTTTTTTAATATTTGTCATAAGTATCACGGCATTTGACCAGAAACTGTTTTAATGAAGTCGTGGTCAAATCTTATAATGCCCTTGAGAGATATTCAAGAACTGCCGAGATGACTACATGTAGCAAATTAAACTAAACAGATCTACTGAAGCAATATTTTATTTATTTTGGCCAAAAAAAACTCTTTTTTCCATAAAAACTGCGTTCCTTTCCATCAAACTCTTGAACACCACGACAACAACAACAACAACAACAAAAACAAGGATATTCAGCTGAGCTGTTGAAACAACCAAAATATGTATTTTATTTAAGTATTTCTGTGAATTATTTTGTTATCACCGCGTTTTACCACCAGTTCTGGTTATACGCTTATGTACTAATTACGCTAATAGCTTTAGTGATTAGGGAGGTAATATTATAAAGAAGTGTACCTGCATTTGCGTGGAGATATAATGGTAAAACATTTTTGGAAAAATCACCCGACCAAGATTCGATCCTCGCCTTCTCCGTCATCGGTAGTCTACTCTAACACGAGAGTAGCGCGTGAGACCATTTCTGTGAGTTTGATCAAGCCAAAATCGCAACCTAGCTTGACCGTGGACAGTCCCTTATTGACCCCTTGTTCTGTGTGAAAGGAGGAAGGACGCTGTCTAGGGAACAAAGGGGGTGGGTCGGACATGTTGTCCAGTTTGTGACATGTCTCTTGGGGGGGTGAGGGAGGGCTATGGAAGGAGGTAAAAACACTAAGTCCAACAAATCAAACAGCAGCAGAGAGACGCACACTCACAGCAAACACGGACGGACGATTGATTAGGGAGCATGTGTATCCCTCTAAGTCTTGGGGTCCTACATGAGCTTTACTTCCACTTTGGGTGAAAGGGTCAACACGATCCTTTCAAACAATGATTTGAGGAAAAGCGCTGATTTAAGAAGGAGTTTTCACAAATATATAATCCCTGAATAAAGAAATGGCAACAATTCCTGTATTTAACGTGGAATTTTCACAAATGAAACCTCAATAAATAAATAAATTGCAACAATTCCTGTAGTTAACGTGAAATTTTCATAAATAAAACCTCACTGAATAAAGAAATGGCAAAAATTATCGATCCTCTTCAGAGGCCCTATGGTCTAAGGCGTCACTCTACCAATTGGCTAGACTGCCGATGACAGGGAGATCGGAGTTATAATTTTAGTCG
The DNA here is from genome assembly GCA_902151455.1 of Timema bartmani. NCBI lineage: Eukaryota > Metazoa > Arthropoda > Insecta > Phasmatodea > Timematidae > Timema > Timema bartmani. The sequence continues at coordinate 302,019 of CABFWB010000027.1, forward strand.
GGTGTACTGAGGGTGGTTTCTCCAATCTCCCTCCACGCAAATACGGGTACACTTCACCTAAATTCAACCTTCCTCATCACTAGCTAGCGCAATTAATACCTAGGCCTACAACTTGAGCATTTTAGTTCATGTAAGTTATATTTTTTTCAAAAAATGTAAAGGTTTTTTTAGAGATTAAAGGTCAATATTTTATAGCATGACCTACTAATTAAAAACCTTTAAAAACTAGTGATGTTAAATTTAATTTGAAAGCTTGTAAAATAAGCCTTAAAAACATTGGTTACACTAGGTCGGGTGTATCGAGTTCCTTCGTGGAGATCAATAGTCCGATAAAAATAATCTTGTTCCTTCACGACACCTCAAGGAAGCAATTTTAAGCCATCCTAGTGCAATAGCCTAGTGCCGCCATTTTTATTGGGAGGGGGGGAATCTCTAGGATTAACCCCTCTCCGTCACATAGAAGTCCAAGAGAACAGATGGAGCTTCCCACAGGAAATTACACAATTACATAAAAACAAAATTCACTAACGTATGAAGTGTTAGGTCAGGTTAGGTTGGGTAAGTACCATAATTATATATATATATATATAATGGAATGTTTGAAAGCTAGCATTCTAATAGGCTATTGCACTCAGACTACTTATAATCCCCTTCCTTGAGTTGTCTTGGAGGAACTAGGCTATTGAACTCGGACTTCTTATAATCCCTTCCTTGAGTTGTCTTGGAGGAACTAGGCTATTGAACTCGGACTACTTATAATCCCTTCCTTGAGTTGTCTTGGAGGAACTAGGCTATTGAACTCAGACTACTTATAATCCCTTCCTTGAGTTGTCTTGGAGGAACTAGGCTATTGAACTCGGACTACTTATAATCCCTTTTTTGAGTTGTGGAGGAAATAGGTTATTGCACACGGACTACTTATAATACTTTCCTTGAGTTGTGAAGGAAATAGGATATTGCACTTGGACTACTTATAATTTCTTTTTTGAGTTCTGGAGGAAATAGGTTATTGTACATGGACTACTTATAATAAATACCTTCCTCGAGCTGTGAAGGAAATAGGATTTTCCAATTGGACTTCCCTTTCTTGAGCTGTGGATTAACCCAACCCTTTCCCCCCTCCAGTGGACGAGCCCGGCTATGGAATTAAGAGACTTTTATAGAAAAACGATCCAAGAGAGTAAGGTTCTAAAGTGTTAAAATATTGGATTACTTAACATGGAATAACCCACCAATATGTTAAAGGTAGTGATACTATGTAAAGAAAAGGGACAGCTATAAATTCCATGAATTGACGTATGAGTATATTAAAGTAGTTTAATGTGTTTTATGGTAAATGTCAGATACAGTATTTCCTACAAGACTCCTAATATATATTTTCACACCATGTTTATAAAGTTAACGTTGAATAAACTAAATGTAATTCTAAGAATGTATCTACTGGAGTGGAAAACAGGAATATAATACTCAGGGGAATGCAAACTAAACTTCGAGAATGAAAGTTGAGCATTTTGCTTACCCAGATACCTTTCGAAAAAAAAAACACGATTCTTCTTCCTCAAGAAAGCATACCTCCAAAATAAAAAGGACACCCACCAAAACTGCGATACACCCTCCAGTCCTAAACACCTCAACATTGTTCACAAAACGTTTGTGAAAATATTTTTCTCATCTATCTTCATCATTAACAATCATCACCATTCAACTTAAGGGTGGAAAGAGATGGGGAAGAAGAAACAATCCAACAACAACAAAAACTGACACGTAAATCCATTCATCTTTCCTTCTGGAGTCTCCCCAGGGAGGTCTCGTGGTTTCCAAGACATGGCAGATACATGGAGGTAGGAAGAACTTGTACGAGTTTGGCCGGACAATACCAATAGTTCCTCCTGGGAGCTGATGTGACTTCTACAGGCGACAGATGGGGGTGGCAGATAATGTTGCAGGAGACATGAGATGCTCGGAGGAAGTTTTACTGAAGGTCACAGAACAGGTTACCAAGGAATTACTCATTTATAGTGGATACTAAACAATTTATGTGGCCCGAAAATCTATTTTAAGATGAGATTATAGAGAAGATGAATTTAGGGCAGTATTTTTGAAGTTTTTTTTTTATCAAAACTTGTTTTGGTAAAAATAAATCAAATACTTATCCAGTAGAAAAATAGAGTTAAAATTTATTTGCGTGTTGATGTCAACAGGTTTTTGAATATCGTTCAACGTTGTCCTGGAACTTAATGACAACCTTTCCTCTTCATTAAAAAGGTATTTCATCTAATGCCGCTATGCCCATGAAAGATATTCAAGGACTGTTGAGGTCGCCATGTGAAGAAAATTAAACTCTATGTTTGTACTGGAGAAAATTTTATTTATTTTGGCAAAAAAGAAAAGTTTTGTTAATAAATCGACAACAATACTGACCTTAATTTGATTTAGCATTAAGATATTATTATAAATATCAAGCATATATATACACACAAGGTGGGAATCTAAGCTAGTACGAATGTGTCCATAAGTAGGTAGACATAATTCAATTATTTTAAATTAATTTAAAAATGACGCCTGGAGATGTGAACAGAGCACGGCCAAGGTCCTATGTTCAGGTGTCAATTTTTCAACTAATTTAAAGTAAACAAATATCAAATTATCAAATTTAAATAAAATAATTAGACCGTTACGACTGTAGCTTCTCTGAGAGAAAAAGTCGTTTCACCTGATACCCGATGTTTCAATTCTCAACTACGTTTGTTATTCTATGTTGAACATAAGATACTACTCTTTTTATGTTTCCCTCTACATAAGCTCACAGTTTTTTATTTGACAAAAATTGTGATAACGGAAAATTCTTATCTCATGAAATGTATTATAGCCTTTGAGTTTCTAATTTGGGTTAGAGGCTAAAATCGTATTTCAGAAATTGAGGTTTTTAGTGTTTTCTTAACACCACGTATTACTTACCGTTCTGGTTATACACTTATGCACTAATTACGCTAGTGGTTTTAGGAATTAGGAAGGCTATATTTAAAGGGAGCGTACCTGAATTTGCGTGGAGATAAAGTGGAAAACCATTTTGGAAAAACCACCCTCAGTACACCCGACTGAAATTCGAACCTCTATCTCCTAGTCATCGGAAGTCTGGTGTAACGCGAGAGTAGCACCTTAGACCATGCAGCAATCCAAGCGGGTATAGGTTCATGTTCACATTTCATGTTATTGAAATGTTATATGAGACGAGTTTTAAATTTAAAACTAGTATAGTTGTTACTGTTTATAAAATTATGTTTTAATTTATCATCTAAATTTTTTTTTTAAATAATCAAGTATTATTTAGATCAAAAGAATTCTTAGAAAACTATATATTCTGTATTTAAATGTAACCGATTGGTTCCCTTTGTAAAGTAATCTATCCAAACACTTTTACAAATACTTTTTGTCAAGTTAACTTTAATTATTTAATTTTAAATAATAAATTATTTCTTGCAATGAAATTACACCTGGTGCGTTTATGTATTTAACCAATGCTGAACTACATTTGTGGTCACCGCATGAGCCAAATCAGGCGTTGAACGTTAAAAATACTGAGGAGGCCCCATTAAAAAAAATCTGTATTTTAATAAACTTAAGTAAAAATAACTCCAGCTTTCTTATCATTACAAAATTAAGATAATAGGACCCTTATCTAAAACAATAAGCGAGCCCTTTATTTTTACCAACTATTTGAAAATTTTATATAAAACAACGGTGTTGATGTTTGGTTAAAAAAACTATGCCAAAGTATTTTTTATAATCTTGACGTGTGTTCATGGACCGGGATATCTCGGGTGTTTGTTCATTTTCAAAAGTAAAAACAAATTTATTTTTAGCACCGCGTTTTACTACTACCCGTTAAGCATTTAGGAAAAAACACCCTCAATACACCCGACTGAGATTCAAACCTTGATTTCCTCGTCATCTGCAGTCTATTCTACTTCGATAGTAATGCTAGACCATGCAGCCACCGAAGCGGTTAAAACAACTGTTAACATGTTATGTATGTGTTAAACATTGCAAATATCTGGTGCACAGATTCAACAATTTTTTGGGAAATTGATCCATATCGAAGAAAGAGTACATATTTGTTACATCGGCCTCACATGTCAGAATTATCCAAATGATGCCAAACTTCCAAATAAAAATCTGTATTTTAATAAACTTAAGTAAAAATAACTCCTGCTTTCTTATCATTACAAAATTAAGATAATATGACCCTTAACTAAAACAATAAGCCAGCCCTTTATTTTTACCAACTATTTGAAAATTTGTATATAAAACAACAGTGTTGATGTTTGGTTAAAAAAAACTATGTCGAAGTATTTTTTATAATCTTGACGTGTGTTCATGGACCGAGATATCTCGGGTGTTTGTTCATTTTCAAAAGTAAAAACAAATTTATTTTTAGCACCGTGTTTTACTACTACCCGTTAAGCATTTTGGAAAAACCACCCTCAATACACCCGACTGAGATTCGAACCTTGATTTACCCATCTTATGCAGTCTAGTCTACTGCGATAGTAGCGCTAGACCATGCGGCCACAGTAAATAAAACAACTGTGAACATGCTATGTATGTGTTAAACATTGCAAATATCTGGTGCACAGATTTAACCATTTTTTGGAAAATTGATCCATATCGAAGAAAGAGTACACATTTGTTACATCGACCTCACATGTCAGAATTATCCAAATGATGCCAAACTTTCAAATAAACATAAACTTATCACATTCCAAACGTTGTATTAACGTGACTTTTATAAAAATGAATAGGCTTATAGTTCATCATAAAGTTCACGGACCACACACAATCATGCGGCCCGTGAGAATGACATGGCTGATCATAGACTTTAATCCTAGAATATATTGAGTTGCCAGTGATGTGGAGATTGGGGTTCGAAAACCCGACCTGGTGTCCTGTGAGTGGTTACACTTACAAATCTCCCTCTACACAAATTCGAGTACATTTCAGCTAAATTCTAACGTCCCTACCATATTAATATACATGAGTATAGCGTAATGTGAAAGTGAGATAAGTATTAATGATTCGGAGCTCACTATACAAGTGCGGTCCTATCCGATAAAAGTCCCATTAATGCTNGTTACACTTACAAATTTCCCTCTAAACAAATTCGAGTACATTTCAGCTAAATTCTAACGTCCCTACCATATTAATATACATGCGTACAGCGTAATGTGAAAGTGAGATAAGTATGAATGATTCGGAGCTCACTATACAAGTGCGGTCCTATCCGATAGAAGTCCCATTAAAGCTAAATAATCTGTAAAAACATTAATAATAAGGTAGCTTCTTAGTATGAAATGAAATCAGCTCAAATAATAATATATTACAGAGCAGCACTGGCACATGTGGTCACACAGTCTATGGCATCCGACTCGCAATACCCTGGATTGCTTATGACGAATTGGTTTAAGTTCAAACCTTGGCCAGGTGCACTGTGGCTGATTCACTACACGTGATTTAAGACTGTGTTTCCCCTTCTCCAAGTTAGTCCTCTCACTCTTAAATACCCCCCCGCCAACCGTTACACTTGGATTAAGGTGGGGATTTAGGGGACGCAAGGAAAGGTCAGTGTTTTTGCATTTTTATAGTAAAACATTTTGTATGTCAAAATAAATCAAATAATTAATTTTCTTCCCGTGGTGACCTCAACAGTTCTTAAATATCTGTCAAGGGTGTCCTGGAATTTTTATATTTTATATTTGTACTGGAGAAATATTTTATTTATTTATATTAAAGTTATTTTGCCATAAAAACTGTAAAAACAGACCTTTTCTCTCGTCCCCTATACTTCCACCTTAAGTAATCAAATATCCTCTATAAAAAGTTTAAACTAATAAACAAATTCACATGGCAACAAAACGAAACTAATAAAATTAAGGTGGATGTTTTTCTTCCTATGATGATATAAATCCGGGGCAAAGTGAACAAAACATGCCATCAACTGAGGATTATTTAATCATCTCACATACATAAACCCACCTAATACAATTACGTGTTGTTTCTAGTTTTATATTAGTAATATTTTTCAATATTAATCATGAACACATCGCATCAGTCAATCGTGTGTTAAATTAAATTTTAGAATATCTTGGTTTTGAATTGTTATCGCTTTCTTTTCTAAAAAAAATAAAAAAAATTGTGTCCGACAGTTTGTTTGCCACGGGATTAAAAGGGTGGATTAAAATGGCATCCGTCACTTGATTCCGAGTGTCAAAGGCAAGCCGTATCACAAACTATCGTTTCAGGAGCTTTAATCTAAGCACACTCACCCAAAATGCAGCGAGAGAGCTGCATAATATGACTTAAAAATGGGGAAAGTCACATTAAATACACCTCCCAGGATAACGACTTTTATATCTCAAACCCAATAAAGACCCCCCAGTAAATACTTATTTTTAAATTAATTTAAATATGACAGAGACATCTTTTAACCATAATCTCAGTAACGGAAGAAAGCAATGCTATACAATTAAGTGAGTTATATACGAAAGGTGAAGCTTGGGGGATGAATGATTATAATTACTTACATGCCACGTATTTTGTTTATAATTGAATCAATTGAAAAAGACACCTGGACACGGGAACCGAACCCGAGACCTTTAGCTTAGCGCGCCAATGCTCTACCACTGAGCTATCCACCCTATGACCCTGAGCATGCGAGGATCCCTCGAAAGTAACATCAACTCAAATTCAAGTGCTATGGATAGAAAAATTACTGCTAAATTGATCATTCTTGAATTTAAAATATTTACATTTGGTCATAATATGACTTTAATAAAAAGCTAGATCAAACACATATTTTTTTTTTCTAATGGGCTTTGGTTCAGAGAAATACATTTTCTAGAATAGAAAATTTGATTTTTATAGAAATATTAAGAATATCCAAATGCAGAACTGCTAAGAAAAGCAAATGAAGAGTGGAAACTTTTGAAAAGTATATTGCAAAGAAGACATAACATGTTAGGCTATATATTGAGACATAAAAATTTGATGAAGATAATTATATAAGGAGATTGGGAAGGCAGAAATGTAAGAGGGAGACCAAGACAGGATTACATGAATCAGACAGGGAACGATGTTGGCAGAGGAAGGTACAAAGATGTAAAAAAAAAATTGGCCCAGGATAGGAAAAAGTGGAGAGTTGCAGAAAACCAATCGTAAGATTGATAACCTAATGAGGATGATGAGATAAAATCAATTAAGGTTATTTCATAACTTGTTCGAAAAATTTCCCTAACCATAACTTGAAAGACACCCATTTCAATCCAGACTCATTTAATGTGTGTTTCACTTTAGGTTTTTAACGTTGTTTTTTGGGGTTTTTTTTGCAACACGTCCTACTACCCGTCAGGGCCATTTGCATACATTTACACTAAGGGGCAATGGCTAGTTAGGTTAAAATTTAGATCAAATGTACCGACAGTTGCGTGAAGTGAGGGTGGTAAACCATTTAGGGAAAATCACCTCAGTACACCCATCTGGGATTCTAACCTGGCCATTCCCACCCTCTGTGAAGCAGACTCGACGTGAATGACGACTTTATCTGCCTGTCTACCGATGCAGATATTATTATTTCAACTAGGAAAATGTCAATGTGTTTACTCAAAGAAATATCCTCCCAGATTTTATTAAATAGGTTTGCAAATGTAGGTCGATATCAATAGTTGATTAATGTAATATTATGTTATCACCAAAAACTTTCCTGATACTAAAATTGTATTTAGTAAATGACAATATGAAAATAGTAACCGGTCCCATGTTTGACTCCAGTGTCTAAGTTGTCATTTATCACTTGATTTAATTAGATATCTATGCTGCTGACGTTAATGAGTGTGAAGTGTGCGAATAAGTCAGTATTACGTAAATAAGTGAACAGGTGATTATTATCATGATGCATTGGAGATTAGTGAATATCAGTTTTATAGGCGTGTGTGTCTTACGTATATCATTATAACACAATCTATCACGTGGAATATGTGTTTTAGAATATTGCGTTCAGCTGCGGTATTTAGAAAAACAAAAGTATCATAACAAATTAACTGAACAAATACTGCTATTATGCGTATGAACAATTTTTACGTAGGAGGTGTCTATTTAATATTTATACTATCATGGACCTTACATATTTCTTAAATCTCAACAAAAACAAGAATTAGGTTGAAAACCATCAATTTCAAACAATTAATTCAACCTAAGGGGAATATACCTCTGGATAAAGATAGGTGGCGTACTTTATTTTGTATATTTAAAATAATGTATAAAATAATCTTGAATGGTGAGAAAGGGTGGGATCATAATATTTAGTCTCTCTTAGATCTGAAGCTAAGCTAAATATTCCCTCAGTAACTAGGAAGATCATAGCTAAGCTCTCCAATATATAAAGATGATATATCTAGCGACTCAGCATCGAGGGAGGTTAGGACAACATCTAGACTTTCCTAGTGTTAAAGATTAGCTCTATGGTCACTCAGTAACGGGGAAGACCATATCTAGGCTCTCCTAGATCTAACGATATCTCTAGCCACTGAGCAACGAAGAAAGGTAGGACAGTATCTGGGCTCTCCTAGAGTTAAAGATTAGCTCTATGGTCACTCAGTAACTAGGAAGACCATGTCTAGGCTCTCCTAGATCTAAAGATGATATCTCTAGGCATTCAGCAACGAAAAAAGGTAAGACAATATCTAGGCTCTCCTAGAGTTAAATATTAGCTCTATGGTCACTCAGTAACGGGGAAGACCATATCTAGGCTCTCCTAGAATATTATATCCTAGAGTTGAAGATGAGCTCTATGGTCACTCAGTAATGAGGATGACCATGTCTAGGCTCTCCTAGATCTAAAGATGATCTCTCTAGTCACTCATCAACGAGGAAAGGTAGGACAATATCTAGGCTCTCCTAGAGTTATAGATGAGCTCTATAGTCACTCAGTAACTAAGAATAATATAATTTAGTTTTGAACAGATGGAAAAAAAAATTCTCTGGATTTTAGAGTTTATGATTAGTCCTACTGTGAGAATTTTCTTCTCTTGTCTTTCTTCGTTTGAATGGTTCAAACTGATCCTAAATGTCTAGATTAACAGTGTATTGTTTAAAGTTTTAGCATGAACTATCGACATGTCTGAAAGCATCCCTTTCGGCACTGTTTTGACTCGCCAGTCATCAGCAGAACGCGACGTGGTGCACTCAATATTCACACTTTCACACGTTTCAAACAAAATTGAGGCGTTAAAAAGTAAGAAAAATGTGAGTTTCGTAAGTCTATTTAACTATACAATTTTTTTAATAAAAGTAATTTTCAAAATTTCAAAGGTTATGCTTTTTTTTTAATAGAACTCAACATACAACAAATTCAAAATATTTCTGGGAATTCTTGAATCAGACACCACACGCATTTTTTTTTTTACTGAGTCTCAACATACAACAAATAGAAAATATTTCCGGGGGTTCTCGAATAATACACCCTATTAATCACTCGACCACCAAGCAGGCTGTGATCGTATTCCTCTGGACCTGTAATCAACCTTCCGGATGACATAGTCACGAGGTGGAGTTTGGGATCATAGTTAGGATCTCAGAGATCCAAAGTTGACCTAACCAGCCAATTGTTTATGAGAACGAGCGTCAGTTGGTCTCGAACCGTGGTCTGTCAAACTATAAGAGTTGGCTAGTATCTATCACCAGTGCGTGGTATCTCAATATAGAGTTGTTCTGAAGAGGCGGTGCCTCCTAGTTGTCTGTGGGGCGGTGCTTTTTCAAAGAGTTCCCTATCTTTGACAAGGCATGCCAAGTCACTCACTCACTCGCTCACTCGATATCGGTATCGGTGTGACAAGTGACGTCCATCTCTCTCTCTCTCACCTTCACTTCACATCATTATCTGTTCAAGCATCGTATGGTTGGTTACGTGTGGGAAGTTTGATGGGGGGGAAGCACATGATTCTGTCCAAAGTTTAAGGTGAAAATGTAGGGGATGCGATTAAAGGTCAGTGTTTTTGTAGTTTTCATATCATAACATAAGAGTTTAATTTTCTTCCCATGGTATATAAACAGTTCTTGAATATCTGTCGAGGGTGTCTTGGAATTTAATTTCAACTTTCCCTTTCTCTTCATTTAAAAAGTTTCTTATATAATGCCGCTATGCTCATGAGAGATATTCAAGAACTGTTGATATCACCAGGTGTAGAAAGCTAAACTCTATGTTTCTACCGAATTTAATTTGTTTGGACAAAATATGTTTTGATATAAAAACAGCTGCAAAACACTGGCCTTTTCTCTTGGACCTACATGACTACATCCCCACCCTAGAAGTTAAAACGGCCCCAAATGCCCGTAATGGTGTCTATGCAGTCCTAAAGTATTGAAATTGTCTCGAACTTGATCACCGTTGAATTTTGAATGGGTCTAGAATGAACCCCGATCATGTACATTTGAAGGGGATTATAAAATTTTGTTTTTTCCCCTTTGGCCTTCTTTGTAGGGTACATTCTTTAAACCGAGGCCGAAAAAAACGCGTGCACATGGTTTTTCGATTTGGATATTCGTTTCAAGATGGTGGCCGCTTAAAAGTTTGTATGTCTGTTTATCTGTACCAAGATAGCTGCCAAATGCGTGGAACAATGTTGACGAAATTTATCAGGGACGTTCTTTAAACTTAGGCCAAAATATGTGTTTAAATAATTTTTTAAACTGGTCATCCGTTTCAATATGATGGCCACTCAAAAGTTTTTTCGTTTAATAGTTTATCTCAGGTGATTTTATTTTAAAATTCTAAGCAATCGATCCCGTACTTAGGACTTCTTTTATTTTTGACTTATATTGCGAGACTGGCGTGTTAAATCACGCGAACAACGGAATTATCTATGAATATAATTTAATATATATAATATAGCACTAATTTTATTTTTGTCTAACTTGATCATGAAGTAGAGAACTATAAATCCATTGAGCTAAGGTGTTGGGAACAGGGAAAACAGTTTAAAAAACGTATTTCAATAATTTTATTTGTAATTACAAGCACTGGATTAGAGTAGGGATGAGCTTATTCAATAAACTATACACTGTACATATATTTTTTTCTAAAATCATTAAATAATTTCAAATCCAACTCATTTGTTTTTAGTTAAATGAAGATTATTTCAAAAAAGTATTTAAAGTGTACTTTCTGAATTGACTGATTACATCTGTACAAGACTTATAAACTAGAACAGACACCAGCCATCACTATGAAAGGGAAAATACACATTTCACCACTCATTAATTTTTCGGTCATTCGAGGAATCAAATCCTGGAGTCTTAGCTTGATAAACAGACACGTTACCCAGTGAGCTAAGGTGTCTGATGATTATTATAAAGATAAAAATATCCACATATTTTCATTTCTAGTGAATAAACAGATCTTTAAGAATAATGTTACGATGTTGTTTTTTTTTGTTTGTTTTTAATGGTCGTATTGTGTAGTATGCGTAACATAACAGGAACGACACCAAAGCTTTTAATTTAACAAGCTATTTCAAATCTCCTCACAACAACAGTAAGCGCACCAGTCTGCTTGTATCTCACTTTGTAGGCGCATGCGCATCGATTTTGAGCAGGTTGGTTTGAAATTTGGTTGAGATGCTCTCGCACAGAACCGAGAAAAAAGCTGAAACAATTTCAGGTCATACTGAACATACAACATGGATGGTGCTGAGGTGGTCTGATTGACTTAAGAGTTCATCACGTGACTACTTTTCTGCACTGCTCTTATGTTGTTGTTTTTTTCTGTGAACGTGCGAATCCATAGCTACAGATGAAGTGTGTAAAAGTAGGTGACCCGTTCGCCCCCTAGAGACCTCCCTCCCCCTTTGGAGGTCCATAGCCAGGCCCTCCTTGTAGTATTATATCTGATCTGACAGCAGAGAAGACTTGACAGTTCCAGATGTATGTGACAACATACCTGACATACCAGGCCTCTAGAGTCATCTCCGAGGTCTCAGGACCTCCAATCAGCTCGTTCACCGAACGGGGATTAGACCCCTGCGACTTCATGTCGGGGCTCATGGGCGATGGAAGTTATAGTTGGATCGCCATAGAAATAACCTTTTAAGACAATATTTTATAAACTATGATACGTGACACCACTGAGTTTTATTGGTAATACAATATTATTTTATATCTGACCGGGCGTATCGTGGTTCTGTTCTAATTTGACCATTTGGAATTTTCGTTCATCGTCTGTTCGGATATTTGTTTCGTGATAACTTACATATGTGTGAATAAGTTTCAACCAAATTTGGCAGTAACATTCTTTGAACCTAGGCCGAACAATGTATGTGCATAGTTTTTAAATCTGGTTATCCGTTTCAGTATGGCGGACACTCAAAAGTGTTTTTAATTTAGTAGCTCAATTCAAGTGAATTTAAACTTTTAGGTACTCGACTGAGTTCTTCGGTATTATTTTTAAATTTTTATATATATTGGAAGATCTACATCCTAAACCATGAAAACAATGGTTATTAACTATTAATATAGGCCTAATATACTATTAAATAGAGTATTCAAATGTTTTCTGTCTAACATGATCATCAAGGGAAAATATCAAACTTCATATCAAAGAATAAATTATATAAGGTATTAAAACTTTTTTTTAAATTATTAATTGTAATGATAAGAACATACCATATTTGTCAACATGATGTACTTATCGTTTTTTGAATGTAGAGAGTGAGGAGTGTACTGTTCTCAGAAATACTTTTCATTTATTTTAGGTGCTTAACGTGCACTTTATGAACCTATTGAGTTTATCAGAACACGACTTACAAACTAACTTAAATCTAGAACAGACACAACACCCAGCCCTCGGCCGTTAATTCATCATTATATAAGGGTAAACACACATCTCACCATTGATTATTTTTTTCGGCCATGCCAGGAATTGAACCTGGGATCCTTAGCTCAGTATACAGATATGCTACCGACCGAGTTAAGTTGTCGGACCTTAGAACTACTATTAGTAGGTCTCATGAACAAATTAACACTCATTTGGACCTGATGTAATGGAATTTTATAAGCCTTTGTTCCCCTCTGTCAAGTTTACTACTGAAGCTGCAGCTGTTTATGTTTCCCTTTTATTTATGAAGAGATTTAAGGGGTGCTTTGATTAGGACATGGGCCCGAAAGGGGTATGTGACTAGGGATAATTAATGAAACACTATTTTGGTTTTGGTAGGGACCTAGGTTGAATGACGAATGTTGTTGTCTTTTAATTTTGAAATCTATTTCTAAATTGAATTATCAAATAACGTGAACAACGGCTACTCTCTAAGAATAGAATGTACTATAGAATGTTGTATTCATTTGTTTTCTCTCTAATTTTATCACTAAGGAAAAATATACCAAATTGAAATCTAATAAGAAATCTTAAGGGAACGCAGGAATAGGACAGTGTTTTTGCATTTTTTATAGACAATTTTTTTGTCAAAATAAATCAAATATTACTTCTTTAAAACAATCTAGCTTAATTTTCCGTCATGAGCATAGTGCTTTTTAAATGAAGATAAAAAGTCTTCATTAAATTACAGGACACCTTTGATACAAATTCAACACCTGTTGATGTTTTCATGTGGATAAAATTAAACTCTATGTTTGTTTTGAAGTGATATTAGATTTATTTTGACCAAAACAAAGTTTTGCTATAAAAATTGCGAAAACACCTTTTCTCGCTTTCCCTGAATCCCCACCTTAAGATTGTATTAACGATAAAAACACGGAGGGAGTGAGGTCTACTGTTCACAGAACTACTAGTCTGTATACATAATTACCTCATTATGTCGACAGGCCTATAAAACCTAATTATAATAACAATAATAATAATAACATGATGGATTTAATAGCTAAATTTTATTTGTTAATTACGGTTATAGCCGCATCTAAATATCATATTCTTTAAATGGAAAAATGAAACCTGGACACGGGAATCATTCCGTCATGAGCATAGTGCTTTTTAAATGAAGATAAAAAGTCTTCATTAAATTACAGGACACCTTTGATACAAATTCAATACCTGTTGATGTTTTCATGTGAATAAAATTAAACTCTATGTTTGTTTTGAAGTGATATTAGATTTATTTTGACAAAAAAAAAGTTTTGCTATAAAAATTGCGAAAACACCTTGTCTCGCTTTCCCTGAATCCCCCACCTTAAGATTGTATTAACGATAAAAACACGGAGGGAGTGAGGTCTACTGTTCACAGAACTACTAGTCTGTATACTTAATTACCTCATTATGTCGGCAGGCCTATAAAACCTAATTATAATAGCAATAATAATAACATGATGGATTTAATAGCTAAAGTATATTTGTTAATTACGGTTATAGCCCCATCTAAAATATCATATTCTTTAAATGTAAAAATGAAACCTGAATACGGGAATCGAACTCGGGACCTTTAGCCAATGTTCTAACCACTGACCTATACAGGAATCATCTCGTGCCCAGGATCATTCTCCACTCATATTTTAAGGCAGAGTCTGTGATGGACGTGTGGAAATCGTCGGCTACAAATGTGTGATCAATTAATATCACGATCTCTCAGATCACGCAGCCACCTTCGACTCTGTGCTTGGCTTTTTTGCTGCCAATAGCAAAAAACACAATTGTACAATTTGATTTCCTCACGTCCATCACAGACTCTTCCTCTCAGACTTTTAACATATACCATTGCCCACTTTTATGGCCACATGGTCTAAGGCGCTACTCTCGCAGTAGAATAGACTGCTGATGATGGGGAGATCAGCGTTCGATCCTATTCGGGTGTACTGAAGGTAGATTTCCCTAAATGGTTTCCCACTCTCCTTCCAAGCAAATGGGGTATAATACCTCTAGAATTCATCCTTCCTCGTCCCTACCTAATTATAATAACTATAAGATATAAGTATAACCTAAGCAGGTAGTAAGATGAGGTGATGAAAAATACTAAACGAACCACTACCTTGGCCCCATCAAGACAATTTTCTGTTTTTTCCTATATTTTTAGGAAGGGGGAGTTTAAAGTTCAATTTCTAAGCACATTGATTATATCAGTCCATAACTTACAGTACAAACTAACTTAATCAATATGTAAAATACTAGACACTAAAACTAAGCACTAATAGCCCAAACAGTATAGTAAGGGGTGACCTGGCGATCTAGGGGTAGGGTGTCAAACTTCTGTGCTGGAAGACCAGGGCTCAATCCTCGGTCCCAGCACAGATTTATCTGATTGCCTAACCCTTCCTTCACCTCTGACAAGACGTGTATTAATCACAACATCGATCCCATTCGGGTGTACTGAGGGTAGTTTTCCCTAAATGTCTCCTACTCTCCTTCCAAGCAAATGGGGTAGAATACCTCTAGAATTCTTCCTCCCTCATCCCTACCTAATTATAGTAATTATAAGATATAAGTATACCCTAAGCAGGTAGTAAGATGAGGTGATGAAATATACTAAACAAACCACTACCTTGGCTCCATCAAGACAATTATCTGTTTTTTTCCTATTTTTTTTTAGGAAAGGGGAATTTAAAGTTCAATTTCTAAGCACATTGATTATATCATTCCATAATTACAGTACAAACTAACTTAACCAATACGTCAAATACTAGACACTAAAACTAAACACTATTAGCCCAAGCAGTATAGTAAGGGGTGACCTGGCAATCTAGGGGTAAGGTGTCAGACTTTTGTGCTGGAAGACCGGGGTTCAATCCTCGGTCCCAGCACAAATTTATCTGATTGCCAAAACCTTCCTTTACCTCTGACAAGACGTGTATTAATCACAACTTGTGAATGTGTAGAATGCTAGGCCTCCACCGTGGTTCGGATCCCACGTTAAACTGTAGCTCCTCCATTTCATCTCACAATCACCCTACCCATTACACATTAGCGTAAGTGAGTATAACCCGAACAGGTAGCACGACGCGGTGCTAATAATAATAATAATATAGTAAGATTTATATGTTCGACAAATGTCCCTGTGTGTCCCAAAACCAACTTCGTCCCATCTAAGAAAACCTATTAACAATTTTAAGTAATAATAGTCACGCGAAACTGGCGGTGGCTGTTCACAATGTCACAACTTGAGCATTCCGGCCCAATCACTCACTCACTTTGAAACTATCACCGACTTTCATCTAAAGAGTCACGCCCAATGAATGGAAATAAGTGCGGACGAGGTTTGTTCNTAATAATAGTCACGCGAAACTGGTGGTGGCTGTTCACAATGTCACAACTTGAGCATTCCGGCCCAATCACTCACTCACTTTGAAACTATCACCGACTTTCATCTAAAGAGTCACGCCCAATGAATGGAAATAAGTGCGGACGAGGTTTGTTCATACTTGCAAGACAAAAATTATTATGATGGGGTAGCCCCGATACGACCGTCATTTGTGATGATAGGATCAAATAGAATTTACATTTTTACTTATTAACACAGTCAAAAACCTGGCCTCGTGTTTCGGTGGTAAGTTATGGTGACTAGATTCAGTTGACCATGGGTTCGATTCCAGGTAGTACATGCACATTAGTAGAGTTTATTCGCCACTGAGAGTGGCGATAACCAACACATAGCAGAATATTGTTATTGAAAACATTGGTTGAAAGTCACTAAAAACTTATGTGAAAATAATTATTATTTTATTAGTAATACTTAGAGCCCCGTAAAAATGGTGAGACGCGATAAAGCTAAAGGTGCTATACAAAAATTGAATAAAGTACTTTTTCCTTTGGTAGTTTTTAGATATTAAATATGAAATAAAAAATAAAACAAAATTATCATGTTACATGAAATCCTCCTATAAAACGAAATAACACTACTTTTACACAAAAAAAATCTTTAAATAAACACGAAATTAAGAAGAAATTTTGACCATGCTGTAATTTGATTAGTATTTTGTTGTAGTGTGAGCTAACTTTAGGCTACAAAATTGTGAAATATGCAGACAAACTTAACAAAGAATTTTAAAGCAAATATATAAGGTTTCAATAATAAATTTTAATTTTGCATACATTGTCTCAATATGTAGATAATACTTAAACACCTCAGATAACATGTAATTTTGAATAAACACGAAATAACACAGAAAAGTGAGATTAAAAAAGAAATTTAACTAAAAATAAAACCATTTTTACGGGGCTCTAGCTAATACTATATTATCAATCAAAAGTGTTGATAAACGCTTCTAATAATACTTCTTGAGGATTATTGTAATAAAACAGTTATGTTTCCTTGTTTCGTGGTTTTGGCAACAATATATATTATAGTGCATGAAATAATAAATCAAAAATTATTATATTCACAATTGTATCTTCATAAATTTGAATAAATGTGTTTTTTTAACTTAAATAAAGAGCCATACAAAATACTAGTTTCAAAATAAAAGTTTTTTTTTTNACCTGGAAAACCAGACAAGACCAAATGAAGGCCCTTGTCAAAGTGTTCACGGTTGTGAGAAACCTTACCTTCACCTGGAAAACCAGACAAGACAAAATGAAGGCCCTTGTCAAAGTGTTCACGGTTGTGAGAAACCTTACCTTCACCTGGAAAACCAGACAAGACAAAATGAAGGCCCTTGTAAAAGTGTTCACGGTTGTGAGAATGGCTCAAATGAAATGAAAGCCTTTGACTAAGTGAGGGGTTAGCGCGCATAGCTCCGGTTCGGCAGTCTGGGAATCGACCTCGACCAGCTGCGTTTGAGAAGTTTTTCTACATTGTGTGTTTTTAACCTTATATTTAAGCAAATGTCGATATAGTTTCTTGAGATTTGCCCATTTTATGCAATTCTTATGGCTTAGAAAGTTTTAAGAAATTGAAAGAAAGTATTGACATCAAAACGTGCAAAAGAATGGTTAGCGTCTTAGCACTTTTGCCCATATTAATTTAAATTATAATTTAAAACAAGAGTTATAACCTACTTAATAATATATATTATAACGCGTGTTCTTATATTATAAGATCCACAGCTGAGAAGGAAAACATAGAATAAATCTGCCCACAGTATAATGGTAAGCATGTATGCGGAAATGTGGACTATGTGGAAATCTTAATGCCCCTCGGCTGAGATTCGAACCTTAACCACTCATTCAACGGCATACAACTAATGGCTCTTGATTATGGCAGTAACACCAACAAAACTCTATTACTATCTTAGGCTGGTTTCACACCGAGTCCCGAGTCGAGTCGAGTCTGACTCACTAATTGAGACAGGTACATATTGTATTTAATAGCACGATGGAGGACCTATACCTTTCACACCGGCGAGTCGAGTCACCCCGAGTCTAGCCGAGTCTAGCCGAGTCAAGAGTCCCTGATGCGGCAGATTACAGATTTCGTCAGTCCAGCCGGGTCAAGTTTATTATTTCCACATGTTTTTCAAGTATAGCAGCATGGACACTAAATACCTCATTGTTCTCGTTCAGGAGAATCCTTAGATTTATAAACCCGTCCCATCCTAAACATCGGGATAGAAATTCAATTTCCGCTATTTGGAAACAAACGTTAAAAACTACCAAAGGTGCAGCGTTTCACATTAAGTGGGTAAATCCACATTAAGCGACGTCTTTTTAGGCATCTACGCCGGCGCCTCCATACAATTGTATTTATAGAAACCGCTAGGACCGCATCCATCTTGCACGAGCTCTTTGATCAAACTAGTTGACTCGATGACTCGACTCACTAGTGTGAAAGGCCTTGACTCTAGAGTCGGATTGGACTCGACTCCGCGAGACTCGACTCGACTCGGGACTCGGGGTGTAAACAGCCTTAGTTCGTATGCGTGTACTTCTTCGACGAAGCTTTTATGCAAAAGGCAATAATTGAAACAGCGCACAAAAGGTCGACAAGTGACATTCGATAAAAACGTCTAGATCACAATCGTCGCACGTAAGTATACTTTGTATTTTATAAAAGGTTGCAATGGTCGACTGTTTACATTACCATAAGGAAAGTCAACAACGGCTACAAGTCATGTCATTTGTAGGGCTAATTCTATCAATATGCAGCCTTATTGCGTTCGTTTCTTGTCCCTTTACTTCCTTTTTCTTCCTTCATGCATAATAAGAGAGGGTGATTATTCATCTAACATCGTTCGTCCCCATTGTATTTCAGTGTGTCACAACACGATCAAACTGTTTTGGCTGGCAAATTGGCCCAAAGACGGGGGAAAAATGTTAATATTTTCTGGTAATTCGAATGAGAGTTTTATTAATTTTTAAAAAAATACTATTTGGACATACTAACGTACCGCATGTGGTTGGTTGGCTTTTATTAATATTGGGATGAAACAGTTCAATTCCGACGGGAATACACTTTTTTGGGGATTTATATAAAAGTTATTAGAAACAATTTCATAGATACTTCAAGTCATGATTAACTGCAACTGTAATTTTTTATAGATAATTATCAACATTTATGAAATAACTCTAATCTATCCATTTATATTAATAAAATAAAGACCTGCTTCGGTGGCCATATGGTCCAAGCCGCTACTCTTGTGATAAACTAGACTGCCTGTTACGAGTGTATCGTGGTTCTATCCCGGTCGGGTGTACGGAGGATGGTTTTCCTTAAATGGTGTCACACACACACTCTCTCTCTCTCTCCACGCAAATGTGGGTAAACTTCCTCTAAATTCAACCTTATTCATTCCTAGCCTATTAGCGTAATTAGTACATAAGCGTACAACCCGAATGGGTGGTAAGACGCGGTACTAAAATAAATTGAAGAATTTGCCTGTCGGGAATTTTAAAAGTAGTAGTACATGTGCACCTTAAAGCTGGAATTTTAAAATTTTTGATTAGATTTTTTTTAAATATATTAAAAACCGGTTCAGAATAAACCAAATGAAGAGTTTTTTCTATCTGTTTGAAGCTGTTCTATAGATTCCTTCTTATTTATGACTATTGCTATATTATAATCCTAAAAACTTAACTAAAATATTATAATAATAGAAAATAATTTAAATTATCCCACATTTACGAGATGGCCGCTAAAACAATTATTTCAACATGCTAGTTTTATTTTGCATATGTTCTACAATTTCTTGAAATTAAAATATACATTTGGTTTACAAATACAATAAGCCCATTTGAAAATTGATTAAGTTTGTTTCCAGTGCGTTGCTACAATTATATTATTTGAAACAACCAGTGGCACAGGCACAGCCAGGATTCGTTTTTTTTT
>CABFWB010000027.1:336832-347832 GCA_902151455.1 Timema bartmani
GAGCAAGAGCCTACCGTCAAAAGCAAGATAGTGATAATCCAGATTTGCCAAATACACTTATTTTATCATGTGATTGAAGATTAACAGTAAGTGTACCTGTAGCGTTGTATTAATTAAATACATTGATTAAAAATGGTGTTTGTTTACAAATTTCAGGGGATTGTACTAGTTATATAAATTTAAAATGGCGTTCATTTGCAAGTTTTAGGTTTTTATTTTCTTTGGAGTAATCCCTATATCACTCATGTTAAAATCATTTCACTTGCATTTTCGTGCTACGCAATTATTTATCAGAACCAATGACTCGCGTAGTGTGAGGGACAGCTGTATTACATTTTCCTGTTATTTTTTTTAATCTAAAAAATGTTACCCCCTATAATTGCACAGGGTTAATTTTACCCCCCAAAATAAAAACGTTCCTGCGCCACTGATGAAAATAAAACACCAAAACAGAAGCAAAGAAATTTACTGTATGTATTTATTTTAGCAAGTACATCGCGCATTTTATCAAATTACTACTCATTTTTCAATTTCCAAAATCCCAGAATAATATCTCATTTTATAATATTAACTTCATCATAGAACGAAATGAACTAAGTGGGTTCTGTGGAAGATGAAACTTGACCTCAAATGAGAAGCTGTTGAACAGCAGCACTCAAAGAGGCTTATATCATGGATCCAAATTTTTCGTAACAGTACACTTCACCCTGCACACACATACAAACTCCAAACATGTTGATATTGTTCAATATATTGAACAACATCTCAAACCAGACCATACATGGTCAATCTGATAGTTCATGATCGTCTGTTGCGCGAATTATTTGATAATGCTAAATATAGGTTGCAGTATCTATTATAAACAGGCTAGTAGGATTATTTTTAACTTTCTTAAATGGGATATTTTTCCGCTTATTTAACTTTGGAAAGTCTTCTTTGATACATGTACCGATGTACAAATTTGTTCCACCTAAAAAAACTGTAGCTCTCTCTAAACCCTTTTGTATGCAATCTATAAACTAATTTTAGAGTATGTTCATCTAGTAGCTTTAAGGAATTTAAGAAATTTGGATTATATGCAGCTATTATTTTGAACTTACGCTTATTATAATTGTCTAGTTATTTCAACTGATAAGGTAAAGTTGCCATATTTCGACCAGCTGCCTAATTTAGTCCCATCGTCATTCTCAGCTTGTATTAGCCGCATTCTAGCGGCTGTGTATAGAACTAGTGCATGCATGTAGCGCTAGTAATCAGTGAAAACTTCAAGTATTCACGTCCTTTGTTTCATCAGCTACAAACAATTATATTTTTAGTACAATGGTGAGTTCTTATAGTGTTAACTTTAACATATCTTAATTTTGTTCTAGGTAAGTAACTTAAGCATTCGAACATTGTATTTTAAAAGTATGATGACTATTTATAAGCCTTTTATTTGTATTAACTTCATATGGTTCAGTAGAAAGGTTGCCATGTTGAGATGTAGAATGTTCATAATTTCGACCCCTATTTTGTTCCAAATTTCGTCCCGGGGAAAAAATTTAGAAGACTATATTTATAATAATTATAGCTTTGATGTAGTTGTTATTTTTTGCAGACATAATCTTTTTAAGATTCTAAATATCAAAATAAATAATAAATTTACTAAAGACTAAGCTATTAATTAAAAATATAATTAATTTAATTTGTATAAAATTACTACCTACCCTTTTTTTTATAAATGCACAGACATTTAATAAATAAAACCTTTTAATGAAATAAAAATAACATAACAAAGAATTAAGATGTATTTTTCTGTACCTAACTTATTGTTATGTAATTTTTATACTCTCCCAGATGGCACCGCGAAAGTCTTGGGATAAGAAATCCATGATTGAGGACGTTTATGCTGTACGAATAAAAGATAATTATGGGCTATAAAGCTGCAGCGAAAGCTTTTAAAGTCCCAAGAGCTACACTAAAAGATTATGTAAAACTAAATGAAATTTCAGCTGAAACATCTGTGACTACTAAAATTGGACGAAAACCTATTTTACCCGAAGCATTAGAAAAAGAATTAGTTTCCTACTATTCAGATATGGAAAAAGCTTTTACGGATTAACCATGAGTGATCTTAGACGAATGGCGTATCAGCTAGCTATTAGAAACAATCTAAAACACCCCTTTTCATCAACAAGTAAGAAAACCGGTTTTAAAAGGATGCGCCTATTTTTTAAAAGACATCCTAATTTGACATTACGGAAACCACAGTCACTATCACGTGCGAGGATTTAAGGTTTCAGTCACAAAAATGTTTCAAAATTTTTTTCAATTTTGAAAATTGAATTGGAAAAAATCAATTTATATCCTACAAAAACTTTCAATGTAGATGAAACTGGAATTTCAATTGTCCAACACAAGAGTCAAAGAGTGGTAGCGTTGAAAGGAAAAAAAGAATTCCACAAGCTGTCATCTGCTGAGAGAGGAGCTTTAGTCAATGTTGTCACTTGCATGTCTGCATCAGGGCAATATGTTCCTCCATTGTTGATTTTCCCTCGCAAGTTAATGAAAGCTGAACTGATAGATGGAGCTCCACCATGTGCTAGTGGAGCCGAACACGAATATGGGTGGAAAACTGCAGATTTGTTTTCAAGATGGCTAGCACATTTTGTTGCCACTGTGAGACCCAACAAAGAAGAACCTGTTGTGCTTATACTTGATGGTAATTACTCGCACACACGAAATATTGACGTCATTGAATTGGGACGTGAGAAAGGAGTGTCAATAATTGTCTGTCTACCACCACATTCAACAGCAAAACTGCAACCGCTGGATGTTGCTTTCATGTTTCCACTCAAGACATTCTACGCCCAAGCCATTGAAAATTAGCTAAGTAACCATCCGGGCAGAGTTGTACCTAATCTGCAGATAGCTTCATTATTTAAATAGGCTTATGTAAGTGCTTCAACAATGGAAAGTGCAATAAATGGTTTTAGAAAAACTGGTATTTTCCCATTCAATGACAACATTTTCAAAGATGTTGATTTTATTGACCAGCTTCAATCTCGATAAGACGATGGAGAACAAAACGAAAACAATAATGCATCTTCTTTGACATCATTTGAACCCGCAGTTGGTTCGTCATCCACCTGTTCTAGCATCAAAGCTGTTAGTCCACGAAAAATAAGGGAGGTGCCCGTCATTCAACTAGAAGCAACATCTTCTCGCCGTGGTGCAGCCCTCTTAATCACTGGATCACCTCATCAAAATGATGTGCTTAATGCATTCGAAAAGAAAAAACAGACAGTCTACACTGTCAACTGCTACATCCTCTAAAAGTAAAATGACTAGCTCAAAGAGATGTCTAAAAGTACCACTCCCTGAATATTCAAGTGAAAGTAAGTGCGACGTTGACCATGCATCAACAAATGACAGTGACATTGATCAGGATGCTCAATGTCCGTTTTGTGAGAAACATTTCTCAAAAGACAAAAAAGGAGTAAAGTTGGTTTGTTGCACGGAGTCTTTCGGTGGTGTCATGAAATATGTTCGCCTAGCATTAATTATAATCAGTTTGTTTGTGATAGTTGCTTAGATAGTTAATGTAAACTTTTTTTATCTTTTGTAAAACTGCAATGCTTAACTTTACCATTGCTTACATTATTCTTGTTATGTTTTAAAATCTTCGCTAGGTGACGAAATTTGGACCACTTTTTAACTATTCAAAACAAGCTTTTTTAAATTTGCTTGCATTAAGACAAAAAACATTTAAAGTATATCATTTGATTTCATCATTGTTAAGAGAAATCATTGTAATAAACACAATAAAATGTTCAAATCAATCACATAAATCGTCTATCAGCAATAAACAAAAAACGAGTGGGGGACGATATTTGGTCACTTCACCTTAATCATTATACCTTTATTTTATATTACTCTTCCACATATTGTGTAGACATATATTGATTCTCCCACATATGACCCCTAGTTTATGAGGATATAGACCAGTAGAGTTTTTTTTATGCTCCCTGCATTGGGATAATAGACGAGTTTTCGCGATTGACTTGGCTAGGTCTTGGTATCGAATATTTTCGATCAAATGTTTCTGACCAAGATGGAGTGCGAGCACGACTTTGAGATGTTTTTCTTTAACAAAAATGGTGGTTGGGGTGGAATAGATCTAACAGCTGGTAGTTGAATTTATGTAATCCTACCACATGTACTGTAAATCGACGGAAATTGAGCTTTTTAATCTTATTCTTAGTTAGATTTGTGCTTATTTCGACAACATTTCAAGCTAAACATATCTTTCCAAAAATAGCCTTAAGAAAACATGAGGTATGTATGTATGTTATATTAAATAGGTCTCTCTTTTATACATAGCTAAATTTGTTTAAGTACCTACTTACTGTCATGTATTTTTAGCTAGTAATTGCTGTCCATTTTAATCTACAATAACTTAAAATCCATTTACTACGAAGTTATACTCGATTAGATCTAACATAAGAAGTG
Organism: Timema bartmani; assembly: GCA_902151455.1. Lineage (NCBI taxonomy): Eukaryota > Metazoa > Arthropoda > Insecta > Phasmatodea > Timematidae > Timema > Timema bartmani. Next base: position 341,324 of record CABFWB010000027.1, read on the forward strand.
ATGCTGTTTTGAAATTGGTGCACAAATTACCGTCTCATAGGTGGTACCTAACCGTATTCTTTAGTCTGGTCAAGGAAAGCGATACAAAACCAATCTCTGGTATCGTCTTGGTCATAGACATTTCGTTAACATCGATACCAGTTCAACCGTGAAAACGCTCTGGTCGTAAACATCGATACCAGGTCAACCATGAAAACTTGCCTGATGTCAATACAAGATTGAACTTAACATCCCTACATATTCTTCATACGTATTATAGCTTTCTTCCTTGTACTTAAAATTATTGACAATCATTGTTAGAAGATATTAAGTTCCCTATTTTAAAAGTAGCAAGGAAGTCCATGATAAGGAATATAAGAGGAGTTTTACTAACAATATTGCATTGCCTCGACTCGTTTCCTAAAGCGGATTGCAATTTTCCTGTAGAGCATAGATGTCCTCAGTAGTTTGTATCCTGACCACTCTCTCTGCCTCCAACTTCCTTACAAAATTAATATTTACATTCCTTTGTCCAGGCGTACTTGTATCCATTTCTTCTTATGTTTATTTTAGTTTGTACAAATATTTATTTTTAGGGGTCAGATTCTCACTTATGTAGATTGGCCTTGCTTTGACGTTTTAGTACATGTTTTAAGTAGTAAGTGATCTCTATAATATAACTAAATTAAAATCTGTTAAAACATTTTCAAGCTGTCATTTGCACACCAATGACTAATGAGTGATGAGAAAAGATACCTTCGGGTATTTCTGACTCTCATAGCACATATGAGTCGATGATACATTTAGACATTCTTTACTATTTTATGAAAATGTATTAATGATATCAAGATATACTAAATTAAATATGATAAATGGGTTACTAAATCATAAATATGTACAATACTTCTGAATTTATGGACAAAATTATAGCTTCTTTTTAATTTCCAAGCAACAGCTCTTTTATGTACGAGATAATATATAAATCTACGTCCTATCTTTCACTTTGCCAACCAAATAAAGTTTTATAGAATTACAAATCTGAATTAAAATAAACCAATGAAGAACACGCACTGATACCATCATGCTCACTTTTTCTCTCCCATCTTCTCCCTACTACCAGCTTGCACATATTCCAAAAGCACCCATTTTAATGACACAAATATAAAAACAGCCTCTCAGGGAGACAACACATATCAAGGATTCGATTGATTGGTTAACAATGCCAATGAAGCCTCTAATTGACCATCAATATATTCCAAGACATATTAAGTAATGACAAAATATATTTGAAATACTACATTTTTAACCCGCATCATCATAATTAAATTTTTGTAATGATGGTTTATATAATTAAATATTATCTATCTATTAATATATTTTATGTTCATCTATGCATATATGTTAAGCTCAAGCATGACAACCGATTATGAAAGGATACATTTAGTAAAGTGGTTGGTGTGCTTGTCAGACCTTTGCATCAAAATGGCGATAGGTTCTAGACGCAATCAATAAATTATTTAATTAATTAGTTAAATACATATTTTCAAATTAATTGAATTCATCTAAAAGACCAGGTAAATATTATCTGTCAGTACAGTTTGATGTTTTGTGAACATTGATATAATTTAAGCATAGACCTAAGGGTCGATAGTCTTATAAAATATTTGGGCAGCTAAAAATTATCACTCACAAAATATAACCTTAACTATATTAGTCGTCTCATCTCATTTAAATAAAAGAAAACCCATTATTATTGTGCTGACTTTTCAATATGGACATGCTACTGTGGCTTGTTAATTTAAAATTTAACTAAATTTAACACATGTCTTTGACTTCAATGTACCAGCGTTTTCCTTCAAAGGGATGATTGCATCATAATTTTGGTAGATTGTCTCATGCTGGGATCACGATCAACTTCGTCCAGTTAACGTAATGTAATGGTTATGCTCGTGTTTTTAAGTGGAAGTCATTACGATGCAGTTAACTTAAGGTTCACTTAGTTTAAAATAGTTGTCCAGTGATGCCGGGATCACGATCAACTTAACGTTAACTTAAAGTTAACTTAACGTATGTGTGATCACGATTCACGTAACTTAACGTAACAACTCGAGCCAAACATCTTCATTCTCGAGTATGATCTGTGATTTGTACTAGTTTTACAGTGATGATCTGTGAATGTTTATAGTTTTCAATCGATATAATAAATATCTATTACAATTTTTTTTTGATAAATTTAGCTCTCCTATTTTAGTGTAATTATTTTGTTTCAATGTCTGATCACTAGAACTTACGCTAAAGAGTAAACATTAGTCATAATACCAACAAATTAGTTACTAAATATCCCTGATGACGTCACTCGCATAATGATTGGCTGGCTAGATCACGTGATACCCTTCAAGTAACGTAAAGTAAAGTAAAAGACCTCCCAGGACATCTATTACGTTAAGTTAACTGCCAAGTCAACATTAAGTTAAGTGCATCGTGACCGCCTCCATTTAAACACACGAGGAGGTCCTTTACGTTAAGTTACGTTAAGTTATGTTAAGTTAAGTTTAAGTTGATCGTGATTCCGGCATGAAGAACTTCCACGTTACATGAACGTTAAGTGGTCTACTAAGGGGTTTAGTTAGCCAATCATTTTCGAATAGTGTCAACATAATTATTTAGTGCTTCATTTGTTTGTTTATGGAATGCAAACATCTTTGGTATAGTTTGTACGTGTCTCGAAAACACTATAATATATTAGCCTCTTGTTTCACTTTATTTTGTTTAGGCCTATCCAGTCAAGCTTCTTTTGCAAGTATTGGTAGCCCTTATGACTGGGTTTCATTTTAGTGAACATTTTGTTTTCAATCAGTCCGAATTCATTGTCTTTGTTTTGCTCGGGCTGTTACGTTAAGTTATGTGAATCCTGATCACACACTAGTTTCTTAAGTTAAGTGGACCAAAAGTGAATATCAACCATCCAATAGTCACACCTTCAAAAGGTATACTGATTGTTGTGCATACCTTAAAAATTGGCTCATGTGTCTAGATTAATCTCACCACAGGCCATGAAAATATACATCAATTAAAAGTAATATGACAATAGGGGTCTATATTTAAGCATAAATTTAAATGTAGTCTTTAGTTAATAAACTGTTAAAGGAATATTTTTGGTCCATAAGTTAGCCTTCAAGTTTTTAGTATTTCCTACAATTGGCAGGATTATATTACCTGTTTCTGCAAATCAAAATAATTCTTATGAAAACAACAAAATATCTAAGGCTCTAGGGGGCAGTTAACATTGCAGGCTCACTTTATGCTATGTATAACAAATAATATTATGACATTAGAAACACTGAAACAAGGAACACCCAAAAACAAAGTGAAAATATAATAATTTCCTATTTTCTTAAATAGGTAAAATAAGGTAGCCCACTCAGAAAAAATTAAAGATAGAAATAGGTTTTAAATATTAAAAAATATCTAGTTCCTAGACTTAAAGAATAGGCTACCATTAATACCAGTGCTTTAGTTTGGGGGTGGGGGTGGAACCAACTACAAAATTTTGGGACTATAAGGAATTACAATCAGTACAAATATGTTTAGAAATATGAAAAGGCCCTAAGCATACCGGTATGATTTTTTTTTTAAGAACTCACAAGTGTATCGGGTTACTCTGGTTCGTTTCTCCTTCAGGCAAGGCCTGAATTTCTTTTCCTCGTATTGTCAAACTTATATCTTCTTTGTAACATTTTTCTTTTTCTTCAAAAATTTCTTGGGAAGCTCTCCAGTGACCACAGTCACCCTTCGCTGAACGTTCTCATCATTAGATCATCCGAGAGCCTCTGAAGGATTTCTATTATTTATAGTTTCTCTCAAGTATTTGCTGTGAAAATTATGAAACTGTTGATAGCTGTGACATTCAGCATGGAAAAGAAAACAACAAGAGGCCCCTCTTTTGTGTTCCTGGCAATGTTGTAAGATTCACAAAGCTTGTTGACTGTATCAACTCCTTTTGTTAGGTTGTAAACTGTTCTTATTTTCAGTTTTTGTTTTTCCTCGGTTTCAGGATCACTAGCATATCAAGGAGACTATAGATCAGTATAACATTTCTATTAGGTTTTGTGACATAAACAAGTGTTGCTTTTTTCTTAAACCTAAAAAACTTTCTAGGAGTGTATGTTTTTTTTGTTATTTTGAATTCAGGTGGAATTCAAAGTTTTTTTATGGTACAAACTAATGAAAGCTTTTTTTAGCTAATTCTCACAGCATTTAGAAATCTGAAAACCAATTATCATTTCTTACATCCCTACTTGTATTGAAGTTAGGAGGCATCAATCTTTTCACAACATCTTTTGGTTTGTTGCTGAATGACAACAGCCCTTTTGGTTGTGCTCCAGCATAAATTTCCATATGATACGTGTTAAACACCCTGGCATCCACCATCACATTTAAGTTTTGATCCCGTATTTCCTAGGGTTTTTGGGAATGTGTTAAATAAAGTGCCACCTTCCTCTAATACCCTCTAGTTTATCATCATTGATAATGTTTTCACTGAATGAGTAGAACATCTGGTTCTCAACAAATTCTTCAAAAATTTATCTCACAGGAGCCAGGTGATTATTATTTTTCATTCTTCTCTGGTTTCTTTGTCATCAAAGCAGATTTATTGCATCAAAAATTGAAAACTTCAAATTCATCACCTGTTTGAAATCATCCATTTTCCATAATTCTAGAAGGTATAGACGATTGGCATGATAAATCCCAGCTATATATAGCAGTCCGAATAAAGCTTTCATTTCAATTTCATCTGTTTTCTCTTATGCAAGATTAATTATTTTGTACAGGAAGCACATATTTGTTTGTATACTCTACAATGCATTGAATCATGGTAAAAACTTATTACTGGAAAGGCATTTCAATATTCCATGAATATCCTACTCATGGCTGGACCAATGACACCTGGGAGGTGGAGCAAAAGGTTATGTTTTGTGCGTTTACTACACATTAGCAGGTTTTTTGGTCATTTCCAAAAGTTTGTGCTTATTTTTTTTCTTGTGAATGGCTGTATAGCAATTAGTATCATCATTTTTATTGTCCTCTTTCTCACTAGAACATCATTTTGCTCCAATTCTGAATTGCCTTCTTGTTCTGAGATATGCTCTTCTTCATCTGGCATCATCGAGAACAGCGCTACTAATGGTTTCAACATCCACAAAATTTTTAAAGTAAAAAATTTTCTTTTGACAAGTTATATTGCCTGAAAAGGAAAAAAAAAAGTCACATGAACAGTTGCGCGTATCTGATATATAAGATGTATATTTTTCAAAGCCAGTGTGAAACAAACAAAAATCAAAACATGTAATAGGCCCCTAATACTTTTGATACTATTACAAGAAAATTTCAGGTAAGTTTGAATTAAAATGAAGAAAGTGTAAAAACATAAAAGAGTGTTCACACTTAACTGTCATATACGATACAGGCTGTATCTGAACCAAAGTCAACGCTACGGAGGTCTGATAGAGACTGTTGAATGGTCTGGTGGAGGTGGTAGAATAGCATAGTGGGAATCCCCACTCCCCTGACTTAAAAAGGAACAAAAACCTACTCAAACTGGCCATAACTGATGGATATGCACACCTATAGGAAGGTTAAGTTGATCATGATCCAAACATCAAACACTATAGAAATATATGCAACCTTAGATGTAAGGTTGGTCACATTTCTTGCATCATAGTTTTGTTTCCATCATCTTAGAAGACTTCTTTAGCCTAATAATTACTACCCTATATGAATCTGAACAATTTTTACCTGCTGATATTTTTCATACCACTGGATACAATCCTGTACCTAGATATTTTTAGGAGAGGGGGGTGGGATTGTTCTACCTCTGTCATGGTATGTGGTGAAATCCCCAAAAAAGAGAGGGAAAGGAATGGCTTTTAATATATATGTAATTCCTCAGGTGGAGTGTTCAATTTAATGTTTTTTTTTAACATATAAGGCTGTGTTATGAATTATAAATAATTCAATAAGCTATCTATTAGCATAGGCATTGAGGAGAAATACAAAGATACATAACTAACAATACTTCCAGTGGTGAGGTGAAGAGGGTTTAACTATTAAAACATGGTAGGGGGGCCTACCTACCCCAACTGAATGATGAACTACATGTGGCTGTATGCTGTATGCTTAGCTCAAATACAAATTGTTAAAAAAAAAACACTGATATGCAATTCATAAAAATAAAAACACTAAATTGAACCCCAGATATCAATCAATTTTCAAAGTAAAGCTTATAAAATTAAAAGGTATAGTTTATTTTCTTGGTATACGCCATTCACGACCTAAGTTTACTTGGATTACAGCTCAAAAAGTAACTAAAAAATAGTCCCTAAAATATCACTACGCCAACAGCTGATATCTGCCACTGTCACTTGGGACAGCTGTTATGAAAACATATGGTTATGTAGAGTAATGTGATAGTTAACCACAGTAATTTAGGCCAATATTATGCCTCAAAGAATTTTGAAATTGAAATTTTT
>CABFWB010000027.1:348086-369773 GCA_902151455.1 Timema bartmani
TTTTAATATATGTTTAAAATATTGTTTCGGATTGGGTAAAAAGAAATTGTTAAAAGTAATGAAATAATGTCAGAAAACTTAATTTTAAGTTATTTTAAATGTAAAATATAACATATAATTAAAAAACTTAACATTCATAACAAAACAGTGTTCTTTTACAAGTGTTGGTAACCTAAAACCTAAACATATGATTTTTAAACTGTCATCCAGGTAAAGACCTATCGTGAATGAATTATACTTATACTCTTGGTAGAAATACATATTGGTTCCTAAAGTGTAACTTAGAGCATTTAGGACCTGTAAAAAAAACTTCATGGTGTGAGCTCGCAAGCGAGTTATCTTCATAAAACATTTGCAAATTACATTTAAAGGTATATTTTATACAAAGTACATAGACATATTACCTTTCATGCTTAGTTTTTCTTCATACATTACTCTGTCAAGTACACAAACTCATTAGTCTTGTGTTCTAGTATGAATGTACAATCTGAATAGTTTAGTCTTTTCAATCAATATAGCATGTGTACAGTTGTTTAGGAATAAAAATATATTTTCAATGCCATATAAGACAACCGTTGGTGTGGATTTAGGAGTTTGCACTTTGGATTGACCAGAAAGACCAAAGTTCAACTCTGACTGGGTCATTGGGGGTGGAATTTCAATTGGTGGTTTTCCATTCTTTTTCCCCTCAGATGATTGCTAAAGAATTAACTTAATTAATTAACCCACACCCTGTTACCTTCTGGGATTAAGCAATTTAAGTTTAGGATATACATAGCCCAAAATGGGAATAAAATGCAAAGCACTATAAAAATATGTTAGTTACTTTGTGAAACCTGTTCTTACTGAATAAAGCTAGTTAGTAACTACAGTTTGAATACTAAATTGTGATTTATGCTTTGTAAATTGACACATGTGTGTTTGATATCTAAATTAGTATATCATAGGCTAATACCTCACTAGTTTTTCAGGTCAATAACCCAACTTGGTAGTTATGGAAGAATATGCACGTGAACCTTGTCCATGGAGGATTGTCGATGATTGTGGAGGTGCGTTCACCATGGGTTGCATTGGCGGTGCTGTCTTCCAGAGCATCAAAGGTTTTCGAAACGCTCCAAGCGGAATAAACCGTCGCCTTATCGGTAGTTTGGCAGCCATTAAACAGAGGTCACCAATTATTGCCGGCAATTTTGCAGTTTGGGGAGGCATGTTTTCGACCATCGATTGCACGTTAGTTCACTTGAGGCGGAAGGAGGACCCCTGGAATTCAATTATCAGTGGTGCAGCAACGGGTGGCATACTTGCAGCGCGGAATGGCTTACCTGCCATGGCGGGTAGTGCTCTTATAGGTGGTGTTCTTCTAGCACTTATCGAAGGGGTCGGAATCCTCTTCACCCGTCTTTCCGCAGAACAATTCAAACCTGCTAATCCTATTTTAGAAGATCCCTCACAGTTAGGTCCCCCACCACAAGCTCAACATTATTAGCATCGCTAGTCATCTACATATTACTGTAATAGTTTGCTGCAAGCCATTTAAGGATTGTAAATATCAAAGAGCCAGCAGCTCAAATCTTGTTTTGTTGAAAGTGTGAACTATAGCGTACTTTAAACTGAACAGTTAAAAATTATTTGAAAGAAAGTTGCACATTTTTATTTTATGTCACTAAATTTAAAATGTAAACAAGATTAGACAAAAGAAGAACATAATGTATATTAACAAACAACCATTAAATCTATGATCGTGTTTATAATATTTGTTTTAATGTTTTAGGTCTGCTTTCCAGTAGGAAAGATTTCGTTCCTCACTATTATATCATCTGCTTGAGAAACATAAACATTTACACTATTATATCCTACCCCCTTTTACCTTGACAAACATTTTACTTCACATTTTCTTGAAGTATACACCTAATGTTAATTACTGGTACATTAATTGGCTAACAAAAACAAGTTTTAAATTAAACTGTGCTGTAATTGTACTTTTTTTAAAGTAGTTTATGGGTGAGTTTTGGGAACAAAATTGATAAAAGTTCTAATATATACTATCTTATATTACTACTTTTCTTTCTAAGCAAATGATAGTGCATTTATTTTTTTAAAGAAACTTTCCATCATTTTTGCATAAATTAAGTACACGTTTGTTTAAACTAGTTTGCTAAAAGCCATTTGGCACTAAAAGGTACCAATAAAATAGACTACGGTAGTGGCTATATTGTGACAAAAAACTATCTAACCAAGGAAAGAGAATAAAAAGGGTTATTTTTAAAAAATCAACGCCTTTCAATTATTTTTCTTGAGTGCAGCCATTTGAGATCTGGCATTCAGGGTAAAGTGTATAGTCTTATCGCTTACCTAGTACCCTATCGGTTGGTTATTTGCAAAGCAGAACAACCTGTTAACATTGACTTGGTGTAACTAACTCCAATGGTTATTTAAATAGTTGTTTGCAACAATTTAATGGGTCACATTAGCTAGCTGGTCATATAGCACTTTACTGTGCTTGTACAATATTCCCCAAACTGTTAGTTTAAAACAAATTAATTTATAAACTTACTAGCCCAAGGGAACTCTGTTTTTGTTATTGTAATTTTATTGTTAAATCTGATATAAATCAACAAATTTCATTCATAATTCACATTATCCTTATCTTTAACCCTTTTGCTGCGTAATTAATTTTTACTTCTTACCTTCAGAAATGTAAATTATAGGTCAAAAATTTGAAATCTGAAAATTTGCATGANAAAAAATTCAAACAAAATTTGTTTTAGAGCTTTAATACTGCTTATTGGTGATTCAGAATTATTATTTTATAGGACGAACTTAACAACGAAGCTCCAGACAAGTAAATTAATATTTAACTGAATGTATGAGAGAGATAATGAATGGGTTATAGAAAGAATGATAACATTTAATTACTATTTATATTTTATATTATTCTATCATATATTTTATATTTCCTCTTTGTTCATATTTTTTCCAAGATTCGAATTCGGGATTTGAAGGTAAATTGGAGGTTCGGATTTGAGATTCAGAAACGTAAAATAGTAATTTCAACCCAACTCTAATCTAATCCATAAATAGGCATTTGAAGCAATGCTTTTACATGCCACCATTTGCACACTTCTGTACCATCTGTACACAAACATAAAACACTTTCAGCAAATTTACCATCTATAATTTGGATACCATGTCAGCCAAAAGAGAATTTTTTGCTGTTTTACCCAGTCCAGATTCGCTCCAAGATCAATAAAAGACTGTATTATGGATTTTGCGTTGCAGTGATTTCACTCCTGTTGATTTTCTATAGTGATAATTCACTGCATTTAAAAGTGGGTTGAGGAGTAAAAAGACTGTTAATTACACTTTTATTTTGTATACAAACATTTTAACACACATGTTTAACATTTAGGTTTCAGAAATGTTATCTTAAAAATAGCCATATTGTGGTAAAAATGCTATCAATTGAATTATAAAGCATACAATTTCAAATATAAACTCAAATGCATTTAAAATATATTTATCTTAGGAAAAGGTTTATAAATACATTCAATTCAATCCAATATTTATATTTTAACAAATTAACACATTGTAATTATTTCAAACTGGTTTGCCATAATTGAACAAATAAAAATTTTAGTAAAATTGTTTACAGAACTAAGTAAATATGAGAACCAAAATTAGTTTGACGGTTTAGCTATTTTATTAGGTATGAGTAAAAGCGTAGTTGTAAGTTTTCATATAGTTTTAATCTGCTTCTTGTTGGTCTGGAGTCGAGTTTGCCTTAGATTGCGAGAGCTCATTTGTGAGTTTGAAGAGTCGCAAGTTCTCTTTTGTCAGCATCATTACCTTCTCTTCATACTTCTCCCGTAGATTTTGAAACAGTGTCAGTTGGTTTTTGTACTCATCTTTGAGATTTTCGTTTAGTTTGGCGGCGAGACCCAACTTGTTTTGTCTTTCTCTTTCTATTGCGATCTTCTCTTGCACACAATCCACCTCTCTCTGGAGACGCTCCATTTCTAAGTTCCTGGAAAGTGGATATAATTTACATACACGATTTTTACCTATTTTACACAGCTTTGGATTAAATATTTGCCCCTTATAATCTACCAAAGAAGAAAGTTGATGTTTAGATAACATTAGAGTTTTTATTCTAACTGTACATATTTAATATTATTTTACTTTTGAAAAATTACAAAAATATTATGTACATAAGTTAGTCATATTCCTTTTAAAAATATCTATATATTAATATTAAACACTTTACTACTTGATACAAACATTTTCTAAAACATTTGGAAGCTTATATTAGAACATCTTCACTAAAAACTAATATCAGAGTAAAAAATTCATATGACTAATCAATATTAATCAATATTAATTAATATTTCTACTGGAGATGACAATGAAGGCAATTTGTTTAAAATTCTTTGGCATTAGTTGTTATTTTTATTTAGCACCATGTCTTACTACCCGGTTGGGTTGTACGCTTAAGTACTAATTACGCTAATAGGCTAGGAATTGGGAAGGTTGGATTTAGAGGAAGTGAACCTGAATTTGCGTGGAGGGAGAGTGGAAAACTATTTAGGAACCACCCCCCAGTTTACCCGACCGAGATTCGAACCTTGATCTCCCCGTACTCGGCAGTCTAACTAAACGCAAATCTAGCGGGTTAGTCAACTAAGCCACTGAGGTGGGTATTAGTTGTCATTATTGGTTAACTTGTTAATATACAAATATTATTAGATTGTCTCTAACTAAATAGTTACAGAGTGGTCAACCATGATTTGATTCCAGATGGTTCGATAAAATATATTTACCATTTGTAGAATAGTTACCACAGTAGGTATATATTTAGGTGCTTGGACTAAGTGTTTAGTGTTGGGTAGAGTCCTAGGTTACCTATTTTAATTTGTAAATAATTTGTGAAAATATTTCTGTGAATTGAAGAGTTTAGTAAATGCCCCTGTGTTTTATTATTATTTGGGGTATTTAACATGCACATTCTGAACCAACTGAACATATCAGAACAAGGTTTAAAAATTAACTTAATTCCTGAGCAGACACAACACCCGTTAATTCATCATCGAAAGGTAAAACGATTTTTCCAACCATTACAGGACTTTTTAAGGCAACACTAGAGTAAATATGAATTAAAAGAGACAACATATGAATTGTGCTTTTGTTGCAATATTTAACTTGGAAAATATTGGCCATTGAGGAGCCATATCAAATGATCGACGTCAAACATAATGCATGACACACTTATATAAGGGTTAATGCATGTGAGCGAAATAAGTGTAAATTCATCTAAATGTGATTTTAATCTATTTGTTTGCTATAATAATTGGGCATTAGAAGCAAATGTCATAGCTTTGATACATTATATGTGTTTCTAATTGGAGGCCACGTTAAACCAGTTATGTCCTATATAATAATGCTTATTTACATAAATAATCTTTGACTTGTTGGTTTACAAGAAGCTCAACAAACGTTTGTGTTTGGGTTTTTTTTTTTGTTTTTTTGTTTTTTTAATCAGTTACTTTGTAAAATTGTGTTTCAATTAGTCAAGGTGTAGTATTTATGTTTAAATCGCCTATGATTTTTGCTGCAAAGTCTTTGTGACGGATATAATTTAAATAGAAGAAGTATTTATAAATTATTATTAATTTCGTTGTTTCTATTGTTCTTGTATTAAATGGATGATTCCAGGATCACAACCACCTTAACTTAATGTAAGCATTCAAGCAAAACAGCCATTGCATTTGAACTGTTTGAAAACAAATTGTACGCAAAAATTGAACTTAAGGTTGATTAGTTAAAGTACTTACATTTGAAACTTACTGAGCTACATAAATAAAATTTTAAGATTAGGCCATAAATTAAATGTTGTGACTTTATCATGTAAAAGGTTTATGTATGTACACCATAAACAAAACAATTGAGATAGGTTACCTACTAAATAATCATGTGTTTTTTTTAGAACCGCATCTGACTACTCTTTTGATGTATGTCCTTATGTACTAATTATGCTAATGGTTTTAGGAATAAGGAAGGTTATATTTAGAAGAAGTGTTCCTGCATTTGCATGGAGGGAGACTGGAAAACCATTTTGGTGAAACCACCCTCAGTCCACCTGACCGGGCTCGAACCCCGTTCTCCCTGTCTTTGGCAGTCTAGTCCAACACGAGAGTAGCGCGTTAGACCACGCGGCCACCGAAGCTTATAGTTACGGATGTTATTTATCACCACATGGTTGTGTCAGCGTGTGCTATATTTATTTTGTGTTGAAATCCAACCTATACAACCATGTGATCTGCTGCAGTAGCAGAGAACAGACCCCATGCATGCCTACTTTTGCAGGGATCGAGCGTAAAGTACCCCTGCATTGCAGGGGTTGAGGAAATTTCAAACTATTCATTACTTATACATTTTGGCTTATGTTATCATAAATATCAAATTGATCAATAGCTACTTTTAGATTAAATGGGGACATAGAATTGCTGAACAGTAAAGTTTTTCTAATGAGTTACATACAAAAGCTAAAGGTAACTATTTTGTAATATCAATGGCAGTGTAGAAATCGCCCTTTGATAATATGCATGTGTAGGTTGGATATTCAATATTCATACAATCATAGGTGGCAACTCCTCACAAGCCACAGTGTAATCCAATACAAATAGCCTTTTTTGTGTAATTTTCCTGACCCTTCTTTGTCTTCAGTTGTTTCCCAGAAGCAATCTACTGGTTTACTAAAAAGGTCTCAAAAACCATATGCTTATGAAAACTATCGAGTGGTTTGGAATGAAGTTTAAAATACCTAATTAGTTAGAAGTTTTCCATTCGAAATTCAAATACCACAGTGTTTCATTTGCTATATTATATTATGTACTTTAACTTGAGAATATTTTGTGTGTAGTGTGTAGTATGTAATTTCAAAGAGAAGTGTTCAAAGAGTGGTTGACTTTTATGCAGACAAATTTGATGCTGAGCGTTTGAAACTTCATGGTGATATGATACTGGATAATGCAAAGTCCCACGGTGTGAAACTCTCATACCTAAAAGACATTGTAGCTAGAGTTTCTAAAAGAAGACACCATTAGGAATATAGTTCCTGAACTCATGAAACTAGTAAAAATCCTTATAGCAATCTCCCTTTCTTTGTGCACTGCCGAAGGATCATTCTCTGTTTTACGGAGACTAAAAACATATTTGTGTTCAACAATGACACAAAATAGGCTGAACCATACTTCTATTTTACATGTCCACAAAGAAGCTGCAATTGCCTTATATATAGAAGCTCAGGTAAAAAACTTGATCAAAATTAGTGCACAGCGCCGAAATATGTTTGCTCCATCTAGTGTAAAGAAAAGTTAAACAGAGACATTTTTAATATTGAAATATGTACTTTTATATTATGTTTTTATTTAACTTTCTAAGTTATTCTGGACTATGACAATTTAAAATGAAAATTAATGACATGCAGAGAGGATTTAAAACATCAGTATCAGTACGGTAACTTTTTACTTAATGCATGTTTAAAAACAAAGTTTCAACCGCTTGTTTGAAGCAATAATCTTGATGCTGCTTGGATGTTAATGAATCATTTATTTTTGAAAAAGCTTTACTCTATTAAACGTTTTTAGAGGATGTTTCAAACAAATTTCTTTGTGTCAAGGCTAGGCTTACTTTTTATATTTTTAATGTTGGTGACAAGGCCTAGTTTAAATAGTGTGTCTACTGGGTCACCATAGTCCCAAAACTTTACTAATTGCAAAAAAAGGTCACGAAAGTCCCTGAAAAGTCACGAATTTCCAATGTTATAGTCATAGAGTCACGAAAATATTGTTGTTTGAATTTCCCGCGCATCATAACAACGCAAACGCATCAAATGTCAAGTCACCCACTACCCATAATGCCATGTACTAGCCACAAGCTGCTTGATTGTTTTTACCATGATACCAAGGACAAGATTAGCGTTTGCCATCTAGTTAAAGTGTAATGTCGCGTGTGAGTGCATTATGCCTAGTATATAAGCATTATATAATGTTCAAACATTTACCGTGGGAATTTTGTGGTCAAAAAAGGTCACCAAAAAGTCACCAATATTTGTTTCTCTAATTCAGTAGACACCCTGTTAAAAATTGCTAAACCCAAGTCCACAATAATTATTTCTCAAAAAACTTTCGAAATAGTTTATTGAGGTATATTTAGTTCGAAAATGTACTTGCCACCGGTGGTTGGAGGAATCCCCCACCTGCTTGAACCCCCCCAAGTTTTAGGTGCAGGGTTTGGGTTACTCATAAATGTCCGCCCCTGCTTTGCTGTACTCTCTGCTACCTTAACATGTGTCATAGAGGTGGCTGGAATTGCACAGTGTAACACAGCCTTAAAGCTATTTATGCACTAGAAGCATATTGAAGGGAGCCGAGGCCGAACGAATGCCTCAACTAGGTTGACGTTCCCTGTGCATGGTGGCAGTACTGTGGAAATGTCCTCGCCCCGAGCCAACGCTGAGGCAACATTGGTGATGGAATTGCTTTCTGCTATTAGTTTTTTATATTAATTTTGTACGTATTCATTTGTTTCTCTATACTGCACTCTACCGTACATTATGTCTGATGATACACTAGTAAAAAGTGCAGCTTTTGTAGTTTTAACAGGCTTATTAGCGACAAAGAAGAGAAATAAACGGCGTGTTGGATAGTGTATATTTAGGCCTATAGAAACAGATCAATTTTAACCATATTTAATGACTGTTGAAAAAAGCGGTCATTTCAAGAAAAACCATTTTATTGTAAATATCTTGCTTTCTTATATTGTTGAAGTATTGCAGATGTCTGGGATCCCAATGCAACTCATGTCTTTCATATTCCACAGTTAACAGTAAAGCACTTTCATTTGTTTTCTCCATTTTAGAACAAACTGCACAATACGGAAAGAAAACGAATCAGGCATGAGTGGCGCGAATAATTTGATGCCTGTATACACTGGAGCACATGACACCAAGTTGGCTCGGCCACAAATTGCCTTACTCTGTTTGACGAATGGGCCGAGGGCCCAAGGCAGCCTTGGATCACGTTTACATTTGCACGTTTGTTCGGCCTCGACCACAGACAAATAAGAGAAACAGACTCTCAACCTAAGGGGTGTTTCGCTGCGCTCCTTTGGCCAGCTTGAGTCCTTCAACACTGGGCTTAGCTAGTGTCACTGCGGGGCGATGATAGGGCTAAACTAAGCGATCCAAGTGTTGAAGGACTCAACCTGCCAAAAGGAGCATAACCAGTTTAACCTGGAGGCTGAGTGTCTGAGTTTGTTTGTTTTTGTTTGTTTGTGGCCTCAGTTTGCCTCACTTCCACTTTGCCTCTAGTGTATACACACCTTTACAATTGACAGAGCTGGTTAGCTACCCACCTGATATTGAGTAGGTCCTTGGTTATAGACACCACTTCCCTCAGGGATGACACCTGATGTGTCAAAGCCTTAATCTGTCTCTCCTGGTTCGCACATAGTTTGGTTTTGTCCTCGATGAGAGCCTCGGACACTGCGAGTGTCGCGCGCAAACTGGCGTCAGTCTCCGGCTGGCTCGTGGTGCTACCTGTTGTATGTTTCCCAGACTTCTTGTTGTTTTTTCCGCCGGCAACGCTGGTTCGCTGAGATTTCAGTTCTCTTTCCGCGGCCTCGAGGCGCTTCTTGTAGACGTCCCGTTCCTCTGCGCATGTCTGAGAATCAAACACAAAATATTTTTTAAAATTTTGGGCACGTATACAAGTGTCTGTCGTTTTATCTGGTTTGCCGATAACGGGGAGATCAAGCTTCGAATCTCAGTTGAGTATATTGAGTCCCCCGCCTAAATGGTTTCCCCACCCCAACTCCAGGTAAATTCTGCTACATTGTCTATCAAATTCTAGCTTTGTCAGCCCTACCCTACTACATTAATAGCCAGGAGGTTTAGAAAGGTGCAAAAGATGGCTACTATATTTTTTTTATCACTTTTTATTATAATATTTCCACAACTTAATATCAGCTCCGATTTGCGTGGAGGGAGGGTGAGGAACCGTTTAGGAAAACTCACCCTCAATACACCTGACCGGGATTCGAACCCCGATCTTCCCGTCATCAACAATCTAACACAAGAATGACGAGTGAGACCAGGCACGTCCAATCCGCACACCACTTGCCAACTCAAATTGAAATACTTAAAAAAAATTGCAGGAATAAACCAATTTGACTCGTGTAGCTGACGTAAATGGTCGCTTGACAACTTCCTGAATCTAAGTACTATATCTTATGTAATTTATGGATGGATATGGTTATGGTTATGAGTATGAGTCATCTAATCCCACGGCCCAAATACAGTAAAACCCTGTTAGACCGAACCCTTGTAGTCCAAAATTCCGGATAATCCAAACACACTTTTAGGAAAACGGGGGGGGGGATTAAGCCAAATGAAATATATTTGATTGTTTAACAAGCGCAAAGCTAAAAGAGATTTGTAAGAAATAGTTATATCTGATAATAAATGCTTGATATTAACATGTTCAAATAAACAGTGTTTTCCTCTAAATAAAAATAATTACAGTGCATGTTACGTGTTATACGTCAGTTAAGTAAATGAAAATTTGATTAAACTCATTCAACTGTAATTTAAAATTCGTGAAAATACTGTAGTCCTGGTATTCTCCCGCTTAACCCGAATTTTCGATTATCCGAACAATCTTCGGTCCAATTAGTTCGGATTAATATGGTTCTAGTGTACTTATGTAGCCCTCATTCGGGGAGATATTGGACATGGCTTGCGTTAGACCATACTACCACCGGCTTTATAGAATAAATTTAATTTCTGCAAATATTTGAACCTCGTTATTAGTTTCATGAATAACAGTAGTTGGGTACTAGGATAAACAAACCTTACACCCGATTATTATTTTCCTCTAGACCTTGAATGGAACCGGGGTCGACTAGATCTATTAGCACGGGCTGGTTGTAAGGAGGTGATTATACCAGAATTGTGAATTAACCGCCCTTGAAATCCTTTGTGTGAGAAATATCACCCCTCACTAGAGATGCGTGTATTTAATGAACGATTATTCAAATGGACGAACTAGTTCAACTTCTCCATTGTAATCTATTTCAAAGTGAATTTATTGGTGACCTAACAATAAACAATCATGATTCTTCGGCCGACGTTGGTCACAAAAACGACGAAAAAAAAAACGTGAGCTATAATATCAGGATTGTTTGGGTTAAAAGGGAGTTGATTGTTTGACATTTCCTTTGCTTAGAAAACCATCCTACCCCATCTTATACGCCCCGAGCAATAAGCATCACTGTCCCTACTTCTAAATTTTACATCACTATTCTCTGGTATGGGTGTAGATCACGAACTGGTGAGTGACTGAATTATAAATTGGAATTCACGATCGGTTGAGCTACAAGCTGTAGTTATGAAAGACTGAGCTACACGCTGTAATTCACGATCGATAGAACTACAAGTTTAATTCACGAATGATTGAGCTACACATTGTAGCTCACAAACGACTAAGCTATCAGCTGTAACCTAATAAACGAAATATTGAGCTACAAGCTGTAATTCATGATCGATAGGACTATAAAATATGATTCACGAACTATTGAGAGCTACAATCTGTCATTCACAAAAATGAATGAGCTGCAAGCTGTAACTCGCAAACTACTGAGCTACAAGCTGTAACACGCGAACGATTGAGCTACAAGCTGTAAGTCACGAACGTCTGAGCTATAATTTGTAACTCACAAACGACTGAGCTACAAGCTGTAAGTCCTGAGCTATAACTTGTAATTCACGAACGACTAAGCTACAAGCTGCAGTTCACGAACGACTGAGCTAAAAGCTATCATTTACAAACGATTGAACTATTAGCACAAGCTATAATTCATTAACGACTGAACTCTTGATCTTCTAGATAAATTAACTGCTTATCCGCACCTTGAGCTGTTGCTCCAGTTGCTGCAACCGTTGCTTGCTGGTCTCCTGTCGGTCGGCGTCACCTCCCTGGCATTCTGCGGCGACATTGCTGGACATGGCGGCGATCTGTGAACACACGGGTCACTCGTCAAGCCGCCGGACTGGGAGGTTGTCCGACCCGCACCACCATACTGTGTGATGCCTGATATCCTCAAGGGTGTATGGGGGCGTAAAATTTTATTTTATTTTAATACGATCACTGGTTCTCTAAAGACAAGGGCGGTAACACTGTCATGTCATATTTCTTATGTAAAATGAATTTGATGCGTGAAGTAACTTTGACGATCCATCAAAAATATTTATAAATCTATAGCGACTCCGTTCTAGAAACTGGTATTAACGCCCGGAGGGTTAATTGTGCTTACCACATGACACCCTCTATTCACAAACGTTGGCATCATCATCGCCAACAGATGGCGACCGCTTGTTTGATATGGGTTGATGGCGGGCTGACGCTATAGAGTTTTTAGCAGGTAATTTTTTTATAACATCGCGTCTTACTACCCTTTTGGGTTATACGCCTGTGTATTAATTACACTAATGTGTTAGGGATTAGAAAGGTCACGGTTTATTTAAAGGACGTGCACCCTCATTTGCGTGGAGGGAGAATGGACAACTATTTAAGAAGAACCCCCCCTCAATGTACCTAACTGGAATCAAACCCCGGTCGCTCCGTCTTCGAAATTTTTACCGTAAATTTTATATAAAAAAAATCTTCTTTAGGTGGGATAGGAGGGGACGTGAAAGGGCTTTTTTTTTTTTGCAGTTTTTATGGCAAAACTTTTTTGGTCACAATAAATAAAATATTATTCAAGTATAAACATAGAATTTAATTTTCTTCACATGGTGACCTCAAAATTTCTTGAATATCCATCAAGGGTGTCCTTAAATTTAATGACAACTTTTTCTCTTCATTTAAAAAGTTTCTCTAATGCCGCTATACTCATTACATATTCAGTAACGGTTGATATCACCATGTGTAGAAGATTAAACTCTGTCTCTACTGGAGCCATTTTTATTTATTTTAGCTAGAAAAGTGTTTTGCCATAAAAACTATTTTAAAAAAACTGGTCTTTTATCGCGTCCATTTCCATCCCACCTTAACAAATAAATATGCCAGTTTAATACTCAGCCTAAAACAAACAAATAAGAAACATTGTGTACTGAGTTTAAAGTTTCTGAAATATTATTTCGTCGGAATTATGAGAAGAAGAAAATTGAGCGTGCCATATACTCCGTGATCTATTTGTTAAGTAGCTTTCAAGGAATAAACCAATGTAAAGAGAATAGAAGGTAGCTTCAGATGGAGAACGACATCTGATTGGCTGAGCATGTGACGTCACTCGGTATACAAGCCAGAATGTTACATACACAAAGCTATGTGGGAGACAAACTAAGCTATTAAAATTAAGGCCACATTTTGGAAATTTAAATGCTAAATAAATCTTTAAAATTGACATCAATGTCCAATTAACATCATTATTCTACGTGTTTAAAAAAAATAGTATGTTTGACTGTCTTTATATTAAAGTATAACTGCTGTATACTGGGCGCCGTAGTACCTTTTAGAAACATCTTTTTTTAATCAAGTTTGATAACATTCTACAGTATCTTATTATTGTTGTTAGTTTCGAAGCATTGCTACTACCTATCAAAAGTAACAAATGCAGATCGCACGGTTTGACGTATGGATGTATTAAAGTAGTTTGAGTAACTTTTCTAGCTATTAGATGCGGCTCTTCGCTTAAAATTTAAATCGTATTTATATATGTCAGAGAGGAAAATTGACTAAGCATTTATAAAAGAATGGACGATTTAGTGCAAGTATGAGCAAACTACTTTGACATTTTATTAATTAGTCTGATTTATTACAATCTTACGTTTTTTAATCTTTGAAAGAAAAAAGTTAAGTGCGAAATTCGTAAAATAATAATAAAGGGCCGCATTGTGTAAAAGTTTGGTACAACACTGTCACCTTTTATGGCAGACATAACCTCAATATTTTACGACTCAGCTTATGAAACGCGACTATGAATGATTGTAGACGTGACATTATTTGGAAGATAAAAAAAAAGTTGAGTTTCATCATGTTTCAAACAAAAAAGTTCTTACCTACCTCCAAAAAGCGCTAACTATTCGCGCACCTTGCCTTTTTAATGTGTTTTTTTTTTCCTTTGTTTCTTAAACCTATATTAATGCTTTAACTCACATTGTACTTTCCACTCGCCATTACCCATATCATTTATTAAAGATTTTAACCTAAAATTTAATAATCACTGCAACACAGTCTCAAACCGCTCACAACTGACGTTTATGAAAGTTAACACTGTTGACTAACCAATCAGAAAGATGTATTCCAATATTCCGAACTGTCAGAATCTGATGAACGATGAAGATAGTTATTATGTTGGGTTTGTTCAATTTGAGCAGCAAGCAACTTTTCAGTGCGCTACCATTTTCCGCGGTCAAGAAATCTGTTTAACACGCCGCGATCTAAATTTATCCTTGGCATTAGGATTCAGTTTGGAGCTATTAATAGACATGTCTTCCATACCCTAACCTACTTACACACGCCTCCGAACCGAAACACATCAGCATATTCTCGTTATTTACCAAAATATTTCTCTTTGTAACAAGAAAACTTATTCGAACGCCATCTGTGTGTGATATAATGCGATTTAATAATATACCTCAACTCGCATCGGTGATCACGTGGTCTAAAACACGTCACTCTCACAATAGAAGGGTCCGGAGAGGTTGGGGATCGAATCTCTACTGGGTGTTCTGTGGGTGATATTTCTTAAATTGTGTCTCACTTTCCCACCAAGCAAATGCGGTTACTTTTATTCTAAACACTACCTTCCTCATCCCTAACATTGTGGATGGTCCGGAAGGCTAGTAAGAGAAGGTACATTCTTCAAATTTAATAATCATCAAGATATAGAGACTATAAACTAAGGGTGAATAAAAAAAATCACAAACATAATTCGGATTGATTTATTTTCTTTGATGAGGTTTGGTGAAATAGCTAATCTATGGAAAGATCGGTGTCCGAATTCCGGTGTACTGAGGAATATTTTCCCAACTTCTCTAAGACTAACACAAGAAACACGCTTTCAGTTACTCAAAGACATGTTCAAACTGAGTTCATATTCGAATTTACTGATACTATTACCAGTCGACCTTGGTGGTCTTGGGTTAAAGTGCTCATCTTAGGACCCGATGTTCATGAGTTAAAACCCAGCCAGGGTCGACGGATTTTCTTAAACGTTAAAAATCTGTAGCACAACTTCCATCAAAGAGGAAGTAAAGCCGTCGGTCCCATGACGATTGTGGCATGTAAAAGAACTCTGGAGACTGGAAAGTTTGTTAAAATACCTTTCCCGGCAAAATTGGTAGATTCTTTCACCATCGCTTATAGAAAATCTCGTGTACTGATATAATCAGTCGGCTTAGACAGTGCACGTTAAATATCTCAAAAAATAAAACTCCAAACAATATATTGTCAAAATATAGACCTACACCTTCCAAATTAAAGTAACCCTTTTAAGTTTAAAAAAATTTGTGGATTCATTTAATCAGTTTCGTTTCGATGCATTATTATTATTATTATTATTATTATTATTATTATTATTATTATTATTATTATTATTATTATTATTATTATTAATAGTGTTTAATGTTAATTTTGTAAGTATATTTGGACAATAGATTGTTTGGAGTTTTATTTATTAGAGACTGGACCTGAAATGTGAGAAGTTTCCAAATACATAAATTAAATCGATAAACGACTTTCAAACTAACTTAACTTTGAACAGTACGCCTAATATCACACACCAAGCTTTTGCGTGTGGGCATTTACTCGTATTGGATACTTTACCTATAAACAATAAATAATTTAGTCACTAATCAAGGGTGGAGCCAGGGGTTGTTGTCAGGAGGAAAAAGGTGGGTGGGTGGGAATTGATTTTCAAGCTTCTTCAGGTATAATCTAATAAATCGTTCGATTAGTATCTTAATTAATAACTTAGGGGGACCCGGAAAGCGAAAAAAAAATATTTGTTTAGCTTATTAAATAGTATGAACTATCCTCTTTTAAACGATATATTATATGTGAAGGTATCTTAACTAAAAGTTATTTTAAAAAATAAAATAATCATTGATTGCTTTTCAATAGCTTTAATATCTTTTTAATTTAATAATTTATTTAGTTAAGCACTACTATATTCTTGGAATGGAACTACTAGAATCTAATTTATTTCTAGCGAATCATTTGTTGTTTTATTGAACTAATTATTATTGTAATTTAAAGTTTCACAGCTGTCAAACATTGTTGATAAGATTTACATACGGTTTTGTTGTTTACCATAGAAACAGGTGCTGTTTATTTTAAATTTTCAGATATTGTAATGAGTAATATTTATATTTTATATGTTCATTATTAGTAGTGTTTAATAATACCTAGGTTTTCAGACAGTGTTCAAAAAAAAGAAAGAATATAGGCAAAAAGAAAATAGTGGTTCTTCAATAATCAAACAATATACCTTCACGTAGCTCTAGTGTCAACAATATCCGAGTGTGACCGAAAGTCAAGACGGTCAAGAAGTGCAAAAAGAAAACTAGAGGATGAGCAGATGACCCAGTCTATGGAGCAGGCATGGACTAGTAAATTGTAATTCTTTATGATTGAATGTATATACTTAAGTTCCCAGGTTCACGTTTCCAAACTGTTTCTATTCAAACACGATTATCTCAAAACTACATTTTTCATAACATAAGGAATATTTTCTCAGTTTATTTTAGTACAAATTAGATGATTTTTCTCACATATATTCTCAACACCATATTACACACATTAACGAAATCTTTCAAATAAATATTTATAGAGAGGAAAAAAAATATTGAAGAGTATATATATATATATATATTTACATGAAGTGTGAAAAAAAATTGCAAATTGAATAATTTTTTTTTAGAAAAATATCCGCTCGATAAAGTATGTATAATATATCATTACAGATTCACACCAAAAAAAATCTCTAATAGGAGATGAGAAAATGTTCCTTAGATTATGACAATCTAACATGGGCAGGATAGGGCATTCCGGGTCCCTTAAACACTAATATGAATGCTAGCTTACAAAAATACTGTTAATTATTATGATAATAAAAAGAGTTTGGTATTATTAAGAGAAAAAATATGTATTTTAGTACAAATACTTGGTTATCATACTAAAATTAGTACTCTAATTATTGTCAAATTTTAGTTCAACAAATTTGAATCTGAGATTACCATTGTTTGCAAAAGTGTTAACAGCCTTGTTCACTTCTACCGGAATATAATGATCGACATTTATTAATGCAAAATCTTAAAGTCGTTATTTATTATATGGCTTTATTTGAAAAACAACGGTCATTAAAATGTATTTTTGATAAATAAAATTAATCTAGTTTTAGTGGTGACTGCACGTACTCTATGCTCTATGACATTAGACCTACTTCCCAACAACAGAATACAAAATGTAACATTTCCCCCTTATTTTCAATTTGCACACTGTGCTATCAGTGGCGAACCCAAGGAAGGTGGNATCCCCCAAGACCACACATAATTTTGATAAAGACATAAATAATATATGGTAAAATAGAACTCAAATATTTAACAAACGTATAGGGTACATTTTAAGACCAGGCTTACTACTTCGCATTCAAAAGGTATATATACCATTAAACAGAAAACAATCAATTGAGAAAAAGAACATAAATAATATCCTCAATATATTGTGTACAAGGCCCCTTAAATTATAACTATAAAACTTATTTAGATAGCTTCTAGAAGCATTTAATATTCATAAATGTTATTATCCTCCAGCTGTTAGGGGGCTGTGCCCCCAAACACTATATCCCCTTGAAATTTAATTTCAGTCACGGTCTTGGTTTAGTGACTCTCCCGAAGAAAATTTCTGGGTCCGCCACTGTGTGCTATGCACTATTCACGGCTATGCGTAATGCATGAGTAAGAAATATGTGTGAAAATGGACAGTGGCTCATTTTCAACGACTTTTTAAACATTTTTGCGGAGCTATGAGACTAGGCTTGATTAAAAAGGGCTCTACATTTAGCCAAACTCTATCAACATGGAGTACATTTTTAATAGGCTTTCCTCGTTACTTTGAGAAAGAAGTTTCGTAGTTTTCTTTCTCTTCTTTCTTATTAACATGAAAACGCATGGTTTAAGTGAAGGGTTAAAGGTAGTATAGGCTTGGACAGAATATATAAGTAGTTCCAGAAATCGACACAGATCACATTGTATTTTAAGCCATGTTCGACTAAACAGCGATTGATATTTTCTCGCTGAACAAAGCGGCCGCCTTAAGGTATTTATGAATAGTTCTCAGCCCGAAGGTTGGTTAGATCCTCAACAGTTCCACCGTCAGCTGTAAAGCCTAGGCAGCACTGAAGAGACATACTCGAGGAGCGAGTTAGTTTCCTGTTGCTTTTCTCACCGAGCCAAAAGGTACTATTGCACATCAGTCTGCCAAGCCCACCAAAATTCATATACAAACTGACCCTACAATCGACAACTTCATTGCATTCATCACATAGACTGGCCGTATATTTAATGTTCTTATTATTAGGCTATCATTCATGCTTCTACCACTTTCATATTTGTCAGCACCATTAGTTAGACTGAGGGAGATGACAGATCAATGAAAGTAACAAGAAATCTAGTTAAGAAAGAATATACGATATTTAAAAAGGTTGGTAACAGACATGGAGGAGTGGTGTTAGTCAAGCAAAGGCCCCTGTATATGAATTAGAAAATTATGTGGATGAGGTATTCGAGAAACTCTAAGAAACTATTGGAAAAGAAAATCTATAACGGTCCTTCATAAGCGAAAATAGGATTAATTTATAAAATTCCTGTTTATCGACAGAAAGGAAAATATTAACGGGCCGGTGGTAATATGTGCATGCGTGGATACAAGAGTTTGAAACGAAATTAAACCGAGACATGTATATTTATTTGTTAATATAGAAATAATGTAGATCAATGGTTCTCGAACTTTTAAACATCTGGAACCCTTTACACCCCTAAAAAAAATTGCGAAGCCCAAAAAAGATTGTAGAAAACCTGACGACGGGCTTGATCCTACCGAACACGGCGGGTATTGTAAAATGACAGGTACTATATGAAATAACCCGGAAAACATTATAATAGAAAAGTGAAAAATAAGACAAGGGAAATTATGTTGACAGTGATGGTAGAAGTTTCAATAAAAGTGAAGAAGACATTCAAGGATATTTATTTGTTAACCCATCTCACAGAACATAGTAGTTTTTATTTTGTAAATTGTAAATTTTTGCTGAAGATTTAAAAAAACATTTGTTAGAAATAATTCAACCTAGTAAATAGAATTTTTTGACATTGATATTCGTCCTGCCTGAAATTTTGTAAGGAATATTTTAACACATTTAACTGTAAACAACAAAAAATCACAGTCAAACATGTTCAAAATGGCCTGTGCATCAAATCGAGATATATTCTACGTGGGTATTTTTTTAATAAAAATCTTGTATGATAAACTGTAAAACTATGCAATCCTGAAAAAATGAACGTTTAACGAGATGTCACTCATAATTCCCTAAGCGTTGGGGTAAACAAAAACACTTCTTCCTGATTGACTAATATAAAAACTTAAGACTTTTTAATGTGATTTGCCACTACTATATATTTCCTTATTTTTTTCTAATTTGTAAATATTTTACAATTTATTTTTGTTTTGGTTGAATAAAAGATATGTTTCAAAGTTCGTCCGCGGCATTTCGCGCTGTGTTGCTGTGCGTGACAAAATAATACAATTTATATCCATTCATAATAAAATGGAAGGAATATCCTCAAGTATTGTTTAAAGTAATTAAAATAATGAATTTTGAGCTAAGGAAGAACACTTACCTTTTTATTAAACATATTTATCCTTCTAAGAAGTTTGTTGACTCTTCTTTATATATTTTCAATGTCGGCCATGATTTTATTCCAAGGCATGCGCACTGCGCAAGACTGTTAAAGAAGTGAGTGGCGTGTCTCGTAATCATAAAAGAAGCGAGAAAAGAAAACGTGATGTATTTACCTAACTAGCGCGCATTTCGATTTTGACAAATGGAAATAAACATTATAATTACTTTTAAACGTTTTTCATATTTATTGCCATTTATTTTCAATTTTTATATTAAATTGCATTTTATTTTGTTTTAACCCTAGTCCATGGCCAACTCTTGTCTTAATGTATAAATATTCTCTTTAGACTTGAAAAAAAAGAACGTTTTTAAATTTGATTCGGAACACTATTTGAAGAAGATTAAGGTCTTCTTTCTTCAGCCTCTTAAAAACATGGGACGACATCTGAGTGGCTCCTAAATCAAATTTATTTTTAAAGTGGAACAAAAGGTTAAAAGTGAAATATAGGTGTCAAATTGAAAGTTAAGTGTCTAAGGAAGAACTAGAGACTGTTTATTTCCTTAACAAGTGTGGAGGAGTTGAAATTAAGAAAAGGAAACACATTTCAGACACTCGAGCTATTTCAATATGGACATATTTATTGGTAAGATCTAGCCAAATCTTCAACACTAAATTATTATTTTTCTCTCTCTTTCACATCAATCTTCCAGTATAAATTTAAAACATTCAAACATTTTACTTCTTCTAGAACCTCAATTAGTATTTTATTATCTGAAAAATTATTAATACAACTATTGTGCATTGATTAATACTTTTTTGTCAACAATAATTATATATTTTTAATTTGACTATTTTATTGTTCAAAATTAGCTGTAGTAAAATATATTTTATCTGTAAGAATAGAATTTACTTGGAATTCCATAGGTAGGAATCGGATGTGGTAACAATGAAACAATAATAATAATCCACAAAAGTTTCATTAATTTTTTTAATTGTAATTTTAATTAGTACATTTCATTCAGTGATACATTTTATTTAAATTGTTCATGTTATATTTTATATATTTTCCTTCAACTCTTGTAAAAATTTACAGCACCCCATTGTTGTAGTTGGAGTAGTGACATTATTATTAGCATCATATCATATTGAAAGTGGTCTCGAGTGTTAAGAGTCGTCGTGCCACTGTCAGAATTAGTCGAGCTAAAGGTATTTTTATTTTATTTTCTCCTAAGTGTAGTTTCTAGGAGTGGGGCCCACAAGTTATATTTTAAACACATAATATATATATGATTTTGATCATCTCGTCTTTTGTTGTAATTTAAAGGAGAATTTTTACTAGAACTTACCTTTTCCGGCAATTTGGCATTTTCAATTAGTAACGTTTTTACATTTAAACACTTTTGTCACAAGTATCAAATTGCCAGACCCGCTTCAATTTTTTATTTCAGTGATCTATGTAATATTTTTAGATTGTTCTTTTATTTATGTTTTCTATCCTTAGAGATTAAAGTTTTTTTTAAATTATATTGCACTCTAGTATTTTGTTATTGTGGTTCTTTATATTGTTTTATTGGTGAATTTAAAAAAGTAGTGTTGTGTACGTTCCTTTTTATATAACTTTCTTTCCCTCGCAATATAAAATGTATCGTGTTTTAAATAGTAAGAATAATCTACCTATATATATATATATATAAATTAAAATTAGAATTTATATATATATATATATA
>CABFWB010000027.1:369899-386087 GCA_902151455.1 Timema bartmani
ATATATAAATTATAATTTTAATTTATCTTGCCAGAACTATTTAATGCAAACTCAAAACAATTTATAAACATCAAAACATTTGAAAAATAAATCTAGCTAATAAATTACTACTATAAATTTATTTGTAAAATAAAAGTGAATATACATAGTTCAAGCTGAAAATAAGCCAAAATGGCGATCAACCACTCTACAAGTTTCCTTATTTTATACAAATAGGAGATTACTACCTAGAGTATTAATAAATTCAAATAATAGTTGGACAGTACCTAGAGTATTAATCAATTCAAAGAATAGTTGGACAGTTTATTAATGCAACAGTCCGATTTGCATAGGAAACTACTTTATTCACAGAAATAAAAGTTAGTAGAACAATGTTCATAAATACACATTGATTTCTATAATATAACTGGCTGGACATTATGTGGTTGAAATTTTAGAACTGTCGTCTGCATACCATTGTATAAGAGAAAAAACAAACTTTCGGGTATCTCTTTCTCTCCTACACGCATACAAGGCTATGTGGCATTTTGAAATCGTTCATTAATTTGATTGAATATATGAGATACATCAATGTGTGATTAGTTAAATGAAATAAATATGTTATTAAAAGATTTGAAGAGCATATCAAAGTTAGAAACTGGTTAGTTTTTTCCTTTAAATAAGTTGATGTAGCTTAATATACATGATGATTTTTGAAGGAAGCTCACCTGTAAGGCTTTATTTTGTACCAGAATCCTACCCTATAGTTGTGTTTAGTTAGGATAAAAGACCTTCCAGAAGGGAAATTTTACTTCCGTTCTAAATGAAGGTTTGATATATATATATGATAGTATTCTGGTACGAGATAAAGCCCTACAGATTGGGACTATTACTAAATTCAGGGTTTATTATATACCGTACTTCCTATAAGCCTATAACCTAAATTATTATTTGAAGGTAAGACTTATACACAAAGTATGTCATTCAAACAAATGTAATACAGTTTTTAGTTAACTTGTTTCATTATAGTTATCGAACTTTCCACATAACATAGTTTCTGAAAGCAATATACAAGATATGAGCCAACTTATAAAAAAAATAGATATAATAATACTTTCTACAGGTCTATAACTTAAGTGATAGGTTAAATGTATAGCAACTACACAAAGTTTGTCATTCAAACAAATGTAATCAAGTTTTAAGATACTGTACTCATTATATCTATCGAATCTTCAATATAATAGCCTATGGTTTCTGAAACCAATATACAAGCTAATAACCAAATTTAAATATAAGTGTAGTCTTGGCAGACTGTAAACAACATTGATGATAACTACATATTTAAATATGTTAAAGATTTTATTCATATTTGTACAGTATCACCTGTAAAACTGAATTGCATATCCTTTATTGCAAATGTTTCTTCAGGAAAGTGTGATATTATACTTCACTATTTTCAAACAATAACACTTATATTCATCAGAGACATGTTTTCGCATAAGAACATTGAAAGAAACCGTTAAATCTGTCCACCCACAGTGTAGCAGACGATAAACTTGAGCGTCACACTTTGGTTTTGGCAATGTGTTTGTGTATGTCCAGTTATATTATAGAGATCAATGCACCATGCACCAAACCAGAAGTGTGAATTATGTAATCTGTGATGCAACCTATTACGTTTTCTATGTCCGCCTGCGAGGTTCGAGCACGACTGCTCGAGGCGCCCAATTAAACAGACTTTAAAAAAAAGTACAAACATTTTTCTCTTAATCTTCACCTAGTGGGTTCATTTATTTTTTCCTCTTTCATATTCTTGAATATTTACTATTATGATACTTTATTTGATTTAATTACTGTAACTAACATGCTAGCATTGGGCTGATCCTTGAATAGTTATATTGCTTTGATGTTTTTGTTGTAGATATATCTAACGTTAATCTTCTTTGCTTCAAGGTCTTATCTATTTTCATTATAAACCAATAAGTAATTGCCTTCATTGAGTAGTGAGTTGTAAAGGGGGGAACAGCTTTTCAAAATGTCTGGAGATAAAGGAATAGTTAAACTGAAGGTAAACTATGAGCATTTCATTGTTAGATATACATATTAGCTGCTCATTGCTATAATTGAATATTCACAACTAAGGCTGTGGTTACAGTGTATTCGCGCGAATATGTTCGTATTCGCCCGAGTGAAACAAACATGTTGCACAACGGAGATGGTTACACTAGAAGCGAATTAGTCGCGCGAATCGTTAAAGTTCAAACAAGTGTATTTTGTTCCCGCGACGGGCATTTATCTAAGAGATTTGGGCATGATGAGAGTGGTAAAGAGTATTATTATTATTAGCACTGCGTCTTACTACTCGTTCGGGTTATACGCACTTATGCTAATGGTAGGATGATTGTGAGATGAAATGGAGGACCTACAGTTAAACGTGGAATCCGAACCACGGCGGAGGCTTGGCATTCCACACATTCACGTCTTGTCAGAGATGAAGGAAGGGTTTGGCAATCAGATAAATCTGGGCTGGGACCGAGGATTGAACCCTGGACCCCTAGCACAGAAATCTGACACCTTACCCCTAGACTGACAGGTAAAAAGTAAAAATGGAGTTTGAAACAATTATTAGTTTGGTTTTCGAGAGAAGGGCTTTGTGGGATCAGTTATAATATGTACTAAAAGACATTCATTAGTATGGTATTGGTGAAATTTGGTGGTTTGAGTAGATAGATATTCATGTAATACACAGTATTCACCTAAATTGCATTGAGAAAATAAAGGGTTTACCCATTATTCTCTAGGGGTATTCTATAAAATGAGGAAATTTAAATAATTATTTTCTAACAAATATAATTTTAAGGTGGGATCCATTTAATAAAAACAAAGGTCTATCCCAAATCATTTTTGCGCAAGTACGCTTCCACTGTATCCAAAGCCCAATTCGTGTGAAGTTGAGTTTACACGAATATGCTTCCAGTGTAACCACAGCCTAAGAAGTATAAGCATAGACACTAACATTAACAGGATCAATCTTTGTGTTCCTTGAGCTGATAGCTAGGAGTGTTAATGGCTCACCTAGGGCCTATCCCTGATGTCCATTGGTCCTGTATACTCAGGTTAGAGTCAAGTAGGGTTTATATTAATATAAACAGAATATATACTAATGTGTCTTTATTTTCAGGATGAAAATATCTCATTCATAATACAAGGAGCTATTGTCCACAGTCTACAATCATCAAAAGTCACAATTTTAGAGAATAGTTTTATTGCTGTCAACAATGGAAAGGTAGAATTTACATTTCACTATTTTTCATTTTATATCCAACACAAATTTATTATAATTGCTTTTAAGTTGATTTGCACACATTTATTTCTAGTTATCTTATGTTGGAGCAATTAATCGGCTTTGGTTCATTTTTCAATCATTGAATTAGAGAAAATAAATTAATTAATCATCTAAAAATTATAGCAAGTTGAATACTGTTTCTTTCAAGTTTTCTAAAAAAATATAAAAATTATATATCACCACACAATAACAATGTTACTTTCAAAAGTTTTGTTTGAAAATCGAGTGTGAAAAATGAAAAAAAAATCAAAAAAAAATCTATTGTTTCATGTGAATAAGTTTAACAGTCAGTCACAGCTACTATCCCTAACACTAAAAGTCCATAATTAGGGTAAAATTGGGGAGGCTGGGGCCACATTATTCCAACCACCAGAGGTGGAGACATTTGTTTTGTGGGAAATAATCATTTGTTTTAATAATCTATAATTAATAAATTACCTTATTACCTTAAATGTGCTTAAATTATGCCCAACTCTTTGATTCTTGAACAAAGACTTAATAAAATTTATTAAAATGTTTAAAAAGAATAAAATTTATTAAAATGTTTAAAAAGCAGTTTTTTTTATCTTTAAAACTTGAACTGTTTTAGTGAAATTTGCCATTTTTAAATTAGAATCTAGTTAATTACAGTTGTCAAGTGTTACTTCTTGCGGTTAACACATTTCACATAAATGAAAGAAGGCCTATTTAGAATTTTTCTTACACCACAAAAATAGATATTTCATTGTTTAAAAATAGCCCTTTCTTATAATTGACTCCACGCCAAGGTCAATGCTTTGACTAACAATTTTTGGTAGCTTTTCCAATTCAAAGGTACTTAGCCCTAACATTGTGTGAAACCTCGTGTGGTACGAGGAGTTCTGAATCATCTAGAAGTTCAGCCTGAGGTGTAAATGATCCATAGTTTGTTTTAAGAACCTTAAAAAAAATAGACTGACTTAAAAACATCATAATGGTGGCTATGAGCTAAAGAAACATTTTATTGTGCCTTTATTTTGATATTATTTTAACAATAAGTAATTACCATTACAATTACCATTCTTGTCAATTTTCGCAAGTGAAGGTGGTTGAATCCCCCCCCAAAACTCTCCTTACTTTTACCAATATAAATAGGTAATAATTATTTGTTAATAAAATTGTTACTTTTTCTTTATTTTTATCTAATTTTAATCTTATATTGTGTAAAGCTAGGAGTAGTGGCGGACGATACCCCTTGATTCCTCTACCCCATTTTATAGCTACGGCTTTACACATAGATATCCAAAAATACGTATTTATTAACTGTGTTACAGATTGAATAGCCAGCTATTATAGTTGTTAAATACGGTTATAGCCACATTTAAATATCATTTTCTTTAAATTGAAAAATGATACCTGGACATGGGAATAGAACTCAGGAGTTTGGCTTAGTATGCCAAATCTCGTACCACTGAGCTATCTAAGATTTGTCCAATGCCCAAGGTCTTTCTTCACTCATATTTTAAGGCAAGAGTCTGTAATGGAGTGCATAAATCGCCAGCTATATATGAGCGATCAATTAAGATCACTTTAAAGAATATGTATTAGATCTAAATTGTTCACAAGAAATGTAAATGTCTCAGTGGCCTTCTTTAATTCTAAGGAAATAAAATAACACAGAGGAAAATAAACAATAAATGTGGTATTACATTCAGGTGGTGGAAGGATAGAAAAACAACAAGACATAAGCTGTTGGCCCTCCCAAAAGCTTGAGCTGAATCAAAGTAGAACAAAATAACCATTCTACTAACAGTGCTGGTTGTTATATAAATGTAATTTAGATTCATAAGGTGATCTTTAAGTAAATTATCAGCTATTTAATTTGTACATTGCCACAATGGAATTCTCATGTGTAGACCCATTTCAAATAAAAAACTATGTTGAGTATAAAAGGCTTATAGTTATTTTTTATTTGGTTTTAAACATAAATTATTGTAGCGGTCCCAACTGAAAGTCTGAATTAAATTTAATGCATCAGGCCTAATAATACTAGTTTCATCTGTGAAAATACATTTTATTTTCATGAACTAAGACATCCTGGCATCCACTCTTTAACTTTGTCATACCAGGTAGAAGTGTTTAATGCTGCCATTAGTTTGCAAATAACTTTAACTAAAGCTCAAAACCTAATAACGTTCATTGATGAAAGAGAAGAGGGATAGGCCCTACTTGTTGAAATGTATCAAGGCTAAATTATATCTGAATATCATAAATGTTGCCCTCTGGGGTCGATAGATAAAAATACATAGCACAACTTCTCTTGAAGGGAAAGTAAAGCTGTCGGCCCGATATTGATTGTGCTATGTAAACAATCCATGGAAGGAATGTGAAAATACCTTTCCTTGTAAAATTTAAGGCCCTTTCGTTCTCGCTCATAGAAATTCTTGTGTCCTAATATAATAATTTGAACAGTTCAAAAAGTGCTTGTTAAATACATAAAAGAAATATAAATGAATAAAAATATAGGCCTACTAAATACATGTCAAATTAAAGGTTTTTTCTTCAATTTAAATACAAAATATTAATCTTAAATAAATCTTATCTAAATGATAACATTGTTTGCTATGATGTTAAGTCGAGGACTCTAATAATCCACCCCTCAATTATACACATTAAAAGTTTTCTTAAAATCATCAAAATTTAATGTTAACTTTTATTAGGTCTGTTCACAAATTAAAGAACTCTTTTCTTCTTTTGCAAAGTGAATTAATAGGTATTCTTTAAATTGAAAAATGACACCTCAACATGGGAATCAAACCCATGAGCTTTGTCTAAGTAAGCCAATGCTCTAACCACTGAGCTATCCAGGCATCATCCTGTGCCCAGAGTCATTCTTCACTCATATTATTTTATGGCAGAGTCTGTGATGGACGTGTGGAAATCGTCAGCTAAATCTGAGTGATTAATTAAGATCACGAGCTATCAGATAACATCACCATCTTCGACTCGAGAAGGCTTTATGGTGTTAATAGTACAATGACAACTGTACAAATTTGCATATTATCCACACTTGGAACCCTACTTAAATTCATAGAGATTATAGACCAGCCCTTTATTTAATACTCACTCTTGACCACTTATAATAAAAATGCATGTTATTAGTAAATTTATAATACATAATTTATATTCCTGCTGTCAACCTGTGTTGAAGGGCAGATTGTGGCAGTGGGAGACATATCTCTACTGTCGAAGATCCAGTTGCAATACAGCATACCAGATAGTGCGGTGACACTTCTCGCTGATGGGGAATTTCTGTGTCCGGGATTGGTGGACTGTCATATCCACGCACCACAATATGTCAACCTGGGGCTTGGTCTGGACAAAGCTCTGCTGGAGTGGTTGGATACGTACACCTTCCCTCTTGAGGAGAAATACAAGGACATAGATTTTGCGACCAAGGTCTACAATGCCGTAGTTGTAAGGAGCACATTTTACTTTTAGGATGAGGTACTATTTCAAAACTTTTGGCTATTGCAGCCCTTCATAAACAAGGATACAAACACCTGCTAATTTGTAAAGCATAATCACTTATTCCGAATGTTAGTAATAATAATCTTAAATCATTTTAATGGTAAGCTGAACAAAGCTTTAGGAGAAGAAAATTTAAAAAAATCTCCATGGTATGAGCCCACACGCGTGCTATACCGAGCGAGTGGTCACCGTTGTTAGCGATAATAGTGCTAACTTATGGGGATAGTGTGTGTCATGTGGTCAGCACAACAAACCAACTCGCTGCTAACCTCAATTTTCTAGACCGGAGATGCTTCTTATTTATTCAAGTAACTTTTTATTTATCATCACAAGGCAGAGTTTGACCTCGTTCCAGACCCACTGTTTCACAGAAAAATTTTGAAAGCGACGGAGATCTAACTCTGGACCTTTGGATCTATAGCCAGGAACTCTTGACTACTAGACCACAGAGGCAGACAGAGGGAAATAAAGGGTTATTAAAGTCTTGGCCAAGTTAAAATCTTTGTTAATTTGTTTATCAAACTCACTATTATCAAAACATATTTTATGATTAATATCACTTAGTGGTATGTTGTGTACTCCCTGAAATTGATGGCATACGCATGGGAGTATGTTTACCACAGTTTGGGAAATGTGCTATGATGTGTTGACATTTGTTACAAATCACACAGTAAAATGAATAGTAATATCACTTGCTTTGGTGGCTGCAAAGTCTAAGGTGCTAATCTTGCAATAGACTCATCTACCGATAATGGGAGATTGGAGTTCGGTCCTGGTTCAGTGTACTTGGGGTGATTTTTCCTAAGTTGTTTACTAAGCATCCATGCAAATGCAGGTACACTTATTCTAAATTCAACCTTCCTCATTCCTAACCCAGCCTAACTGCTATTTTAAAATTAATTTATGTGGTCAATCAAGATGTTGTTAAATAATTCTTTAAGAGTCTTAACTGTTTCCTAGTACACTTTTTGGGGTGGTTCCTTGCAACTGCTATTTCATTCAATTGTGAGTAATGAACTTTCATTTATTTGTTGAAAATAAATTAAATATATTGATATTATTTGAAACTATGGATCTGCAAACTCGAATTCAAAATTGGGACGGGGTAAATATATAAAGAAGGTGTAGAAAGGCATATTCCTTTAGGGGTCAAGTACACATTATTTCTAAAGTATAATAGGCATATGTTCACTTTAAATTGAATAATGCTTAAAACTTCTCTCTGGTAGTCATCCAGCACTAAGTGACGAGCTGCACTTCAAGTGGGTAGAGATTTTATGGGGTTGCTTGTATAAAATATTGTTAAGCCTGCACACCTAAACTTGTTTTCATGAATGCTATTTTTAAAATGCACTTTAATCATAACTTATTGTTCATTTACTGTCTATCAAAGGTTTATGAAACATTTTATAGAAAATTAAAAAGATGTTTATAAGTGAGGAGAGTTATTTAAGATAAGACTTTGAAATCTCAATTTATTTTCAAATCTTATCTTAACCACTTGCATGACTTGCCTGTGTCCTAAGTGGACAATCTCTTTTACCAATATTAACTTGCCCATATCTAGCTTGGACAACATAATCTTTGACCCTTCATTCTTGATTCGACCGTGTTTTTTGACTTTATCCTTGTAGAAGTTCTCTTTTACTCAATATATATCGCTAACATACTACTCACTAGTGACATCAGGTTGAATTTATTGTAACTAATTGTAGTAGTTTTTTTTTACCTGATTGATGTATGTATCTAACCAAACAAATTAAAAATAAAGAAACATGACATTTTTATTGCAGATTAAAAAAAACAAACATAACACGCAAGTGGTTAAATGTATAGGTATTTAAAAATTAATCCTATTTAGCATGGCTCATTTTTTTCAAACTATCTTTAAAACAAATTATTTTATATATTCTTCTCCTCTCACTTGCACACTTTCTGTTATCTGCTGCTCTCCGCTCTTTCTTGGTCTCCTTCGCGGTATGTTTCCTACATACTTCGTATCCGGCATTCTCATTTGTGTTCTCTCCTTTTCCATCCTCATTAAATGTCCATAACATCTTAGCATTTTTCCACTACTATCTCATGTACTCCCTGTAACGACGTAACTCTTCCCCAAATAACCTCGTTCTTTATTTTGTTTTTACTCGTGAGCTAACATTCTTGATGGAATTAAAGGAGGAAGAGTAGTGAAAGGATAGAGGAAGATGGAGGTATTTTACTAAAGTGTAATCTCGCAGACATCTGTTTAAAGCTGTTGCTAGCCATGCATTTTGGAAGATTGATAATTTTATTCAAGGTTTAATACTAGAATTAGGCCTACACAGACTTCTCAAATCGTGTTAATAATCTGTTTCAAAACTTATAAAATTATGGCTGAGTTGGCAGTCACTTCACCCTACAACTTTGATGTGGCATGCACGCTTCAATCTGGAAAAGGTTTTGAGACTCTAGTAAACAAAGTTGATTCCTGACTTAACTCCCTACTAACCCACGCCAACTTGCCGGTCAGGGGAGATCGAGATTTGAATCTCGGTCGGGTGAACTGGGGGTGGTTTTTCCTAAATGGTTTTCCTAAATGTTTTTCCACTCTCCCTCCACACGAATATGGGTTTGCTTCCTCTAAATTCAACCTTCCCAATTCCTAATCCATTAGCGTAATTAGTACTTAAGCGTATAACCCGAACGGGTAGTAAGACGCGGTGCTAAATAATAATGTATGAAGATACATTCTGTCTCTTGCCTTATTCAAACGATTTAATGAATTCTGTGAGTTGTTTTCATTTTTAGCCATTAGTACGGCATCATCTGCATATAACAGCACTCTCACATTCACATTGTCCATTTGTACACCAACCGCATCCTAACAAGCATCCTTTATAGATTTATCCACGAAAACATTAAACAACCATGGAGACATAACACCCTGTTTAATGTCAAACTATTCTCTCAAAGCTCCATTCACCCTAATGCATGCTTTACTTCCATCACACACCACCATAATTACATTTACTAACCATGCATACACACCATACTATCTAAGAACATAACATAACATAGTCCTATTCACATGATTGTACGCTTTCTCCAGATCAATTAGGTTTTTTTTTTAGGATTTAAATTTAGATTAAAGATTGGGATTTGAGAAATATAGGACTAAAACCATCTCTAATTATGATGTATGTTTTAGAACAAAACCTTGAACTATGGCACAACTACAGCCTGTTATTTTTCAACCATCCACCTGGAAAGTTCCTTGAAACTAGCAAGTATTGTGAAGGAATTGGGTCAAAGGGCACTGGTCGGCAAGGTCAACATGAACCAGAACTCGCCAGAGAGTTTGACCGAGACGACCACTGCTTCGGTCCAGGATACTGAGTCATTTATAAAGAGTGTGCTGGATTTGCAGGTGAGACTATAGTTGCATTGGCTTGGAATCAAACTTTTTGCTAATCCTGGGGACTTAAAAAGTCCATCTCATGGCCAATTAACCTAGAAATTGGATACACAATCACACTTGAACCATAAATCACATTTAGTTTGGTTTTAGGCATTTTTCACATGACAACAGTGGAATTGGGACCAGTTACATTTTTTTTATTTGAAAATAATTGATTTTTAAA
This sequence comes from Timema bartmani, assembly GCA_902151455.1. Classification (NCBI taxonomy): domain Eukaryota; kingdom Metazoa; phylum Arthropoda; class Insecta; order Phasmatodea; family Timematidae; genus Timema; species Timema bartmani. The sequence continues at coordinate 380,334 of CABFWB010000027.1, forward strand.
TGTCATATTTTTTCACATATGTTCAAATGGTTTCGTTGGTGTCATTTCCACTTTTTCCTGAATTTGAATACAGTAAGTCCTCGATTGACACAGATTCAAGTAATGTGGATTCGTAGATGCGCAATTACAGTACTTTAGAAATTCTAAATCATGTGACCTTGTCAACCAATGAGATAGTCAGAGACTTTGTCCAATAAAACTCTTTAAATGAAAATCGTCTACAGCAAGGAGTAACCGCCAAGCAGTCAGCTGATCAATAAAGGAAACTAAATCAACTTTTTGAGAAAACAATCATCAAGGATGTACTTGAAATATATATTAAGTACGATCACAATAGATATATCTATGCCATGATTTGAACTATCAAGCTTATAATTAGTTAATATAGTTAGTCTCATTGGCCAATATGTTTTAATTTGGACTAATGGACTGTCTCCAAAGACTCTCGGGTTCCATTCTCACGAAAACCACACCTTGCCAATATATGACAGACACATTTATTTTAAATATTTTATTTTATAGGTGTCGGTGACTCTAAATTAGCAGTTAGGTTTTCTTTGCCAAAATGGGGCTAGAAGTTTATTATACTGGCAGTAAACCTGCTATTGCCTATGTGACTCCCTACAATTTTCTTTGTTTAACAACTGCCGGTAAATTATGCAGCACACTCCATAATTTTCTTTGTTTAACAACTGCTGGTAAATTATGCAGCACACACCATAATTTTCATTGTTTAACAACTGCTGGTAAATTATGCATCACACTCCATATAGCTTCTAGGGGCAGCCAATTTTCAAACATATGCGAGAATAATGTCCTTGGACAGTTTGTTTCCACGCTGTTTTCAAAGAATAAGTAGGGATGGGCCCTTGAATCCTTAGGAATATTCGAGATTCGAGGAAATTTCAGATTCGAGACTCACATCCTAAAAAAAAAAAATTATTTTTTAATCTTTCAAGTAAAATTTGTTTTAGAGCTTTAATACTGCTTATTGGTGGTTCAGAACCACTTATAATTATAGGGTAAACTTAACAACCAGGCCCCAGACCAGCAATTTAATAACTGAATTTATGAATGAACTATAATGAATGGCTTATAAGAAAGAATGCTAACATTTACTATTTGTATTTTCTCTTTTATTATATTTATATTTCCTCTTATATTCATAACTTTTTCCGATATTCGAATTGGTAAAATAGTGGATTCAATCCAACTCTAATTTTTTAGAATAAAATTGATAGTCTATCTAATGTATTTTTGTTTCAGAGTGACCTGGTCCAGCCGATAGTGACACCTAGATTTGCCATTAGCTGCGACATGGACCTCATGAAGCAGTTAGGAGCCTTAGCTAAAAAATATAACACCGCAATTCAGGTTGGAAATTTACCTTCAACGCATGACAAATAACTTCCTCATATTCTGAGTTATAAAAAGGTTACATTGGTTCGACTTTTATTTGACAGTTATTAAAATATATCCCTAGAATATCTAACTTAGAAGTCAATCCAATACAAGTTTATAATAATATTGTGTTTTGTTTTCACAGACACACATTGCAGAAAACCAAAGTGAGATTGAAACAGTACTTGAAATGTTTCCTGAATACCAGACATACACAGAAGTGTATGATGGTGCTAACTTGATTACAAACAGAGTGAGTGTGTATGAGCGCATATATTTTGTATTGGGTATGGATATAAACCATAGATGAGGGCTAAAGTATTTGTTATTAATATTTTAATAGTATTTCATATTTTCTTTATAATCATGTTCAAGTGTTTTTGGTTTATTCGACAGGCTAAATACCAGAGCATTTGTCAAAAACTGGAAATCATTATTAAAGAACTACTCTTTCGCCTTTATGAGAGATGGCAGCACAGTACCTGCAAATTGACTGAAGCACTACATATTGTATTCTAATTTCATACTTTCACTTCTTCCACAAGGTGCTTTGTTTACTTGTCCACAGTGACCGTAAGGTTATTTCATGGGTTTGATAAATAAGGATTATTTTTATGACGATAATTTTTCAGTTTTTCAATATATCTTTTCTTCAGACTTTATTTATCAGACTTCATTATGGTTATTAAAATAATAGCTATATAGGAATATTTTTCTGCAGAATATGTTTATAAACGTAAATTTTTCAGTTTTTTATGGTTTATTAAATTATATTACAAGATTTCAATGAAATTGAAAATTAATGAGCATTTTGTGTAAGTTTTCACAACCATATACCATATATCTGCCAGTCAATGTTGTGGGTAGGTAAGAAGTGATATTGGTATTTGTCAACAACGCTTTATTGTTTTCGACAGTGCTCTGATCTCTAGCCTGTCAAATAAGTGGGAAATGCCTTAACATGCTTCTACTCTCACTTGTGCACTTGCTGTTAATTGATGCTCCTCCCATCTTTTTCTTGGTCTCCCTTGTGGCCTTTACCAATCATTCTCCTTGGAATACTTTCCTTATTTTATCACGTCTTAATACCTGTTCGGGTTATACGCACATATAATTACTCTAGTGGGGAATTGATAAGGAAGGAAGCATTTGCATTGAAGGAGAGTGGGAAACCATTTAGGGAAAACCACCCTCTGTATACCCGATTGAGATTCGAACCTCAGTCTCCTCATAATCAGCTGGCAATTCTAACACAAGAGTGAAGCAAATGATACTTTTCTTTTCCATCCTCATTACATGACAATATCAGCTCACCCTAGCTTCCTCTATCATCTCGTTTACCACGTCTCTTGGCCGAACATCATTCCTAATCTTATTTCTGCCGCTAAAAGCTAGCATGCTCCTCAAAAATTTCATTATCATAACCTCCACCTTATCATACATTCAGGCAGTACAATAAATCATTATTAAATTGCAAAAGCGCAATTTTAAGATATTTTGGTTTCTATATTGGATTCTGTAAACAAGATTTATCCAATTGACATTTGCTCTACATTTGAAAGGCATGTGAATGCTTAAGCAAATTTTATAATGTTTGTGTTATATTTTGCTAACGATTATAATTGAATATTAAGGCTGAAACTTTGCTATTTGAAGAAAGTACAATATTTCGGTAAATTTTTTAGCTAGAAGCGTAAAATAAATAAAAACACTTCTTGAAAATTCCAAGACTATAGCACATCTGTCCCGGCTCTTGGTTCGACAACAGCAAACTTATTTTTAACCTAATCTTACTATACTTTCGGGTAGGTTTCCTTCTCTATCACACTATATTACTTTACAGTATTTCCACATTTTTTATAATATTTCTAGGTCAATAGGCATTTTTTTAAAGCCAGGATTATAAATTATATTACTTTTTTTTTAACATACCGTATTTGACCTAACAGAAGCCCCATCTTAACATCTTTTTTTTTATCCCAGCTACAATTGGAAACCCTGGCTACTTTTAGGCCTTCGGCTACAATAGAAAATGGAGGTCTGTTTGGAATTGCCATCATGACTGTATGCTATATGTAATATATTTCCCCAGACAGTGCTGGCTCATGGTATTTACCTGGAGGACTCAGAACTGGAGATCTTGGTTAGCAAAGGAGCCACAATAGCTCATTGCCCCAACTCCAATACGTCTCTGAAGAGTGGAGAGTGTGATGTGCCTAGGTTGTTGGCAGCAGGGATAAGTGTAGGCTTAGGCACAGGTAAGATTAATTATAATTAACCTGTGTACTCTGTAGTTTTTTTTCTTTTTTTAATGATATGGCAGGTTTCACTTATCTTTAAAGACCCTAATTTGTGGTGAATAAGATGATTGGATTTCATTAAATAAAAAATTTAAATATTTCGATACGAAAAATCTGTAAATAAAAGTTTTTCATTTTGTTCAAAATGGTATAAGTCTTCTTTTATTTAAGTGATATGGTGCACCAAATAGACTAAAATTTGTACCATACAAACCAAAAATAGAAGGTTAAACGAAACTACATGATTTAGTTTGTCTTAGCATAGTTTCTGTATCTCTAAGTATTTGCCATTATAATACCCGATTAAAATATATCTTTTACTGATGCTATGTTATTTGGTTGAGGGAAATAAATTTCCCAGACTTAAGGAACTTGACTTGGTAATTGATATTTTTTGTAACTATATCTAACTACCCGCCTTGGTTGTATGAATATAAACTAATTACTCTTAAGTGATAGGGATGAGGAATGTTGAATTTAGAGGAAGTGTACCCATATTTGTGTGAAAAACCATTTAGGAAAAATCACACTTAGTACACCTGATCGGGATCCGAGATAAGAGAAGGCTCAGAAAAATAAATAGTACGGTGACTTTATCTCATGTTTATTTTAAAATATACATTTACTTAAAAACTCATAAGATGTGTGAAACAAAATAATACGCCTATACATTGTTGTAGAAACACTACGCCAAAGATCATAAATGAAATAATACACATAATACACACTGTTACTTACTCTACGGCATTAGGAACTAGGAACACTGTTACAAAAACAATTTAGAAAAGTGAAACATCTTTGACCACCAAAGAGCATAAGAATCTAACTCATTTTCAAAGACCTGAATTAAAACGAATATATATATGCTTATTACTAAGAAATTATTGGTTTCATAAAAATATATTTCTAATAAAAGATTTCTATACTTAATAGTACTTCAACTTTATAATGACAAGTTATTTTGTATCTCAAACAGTTAGAAGAGAAATTATGAAAATTGGGAAATTTCTTTCATTTAAAGTACCCTCAAGGTCATTTTCATCAGAAAATGAGAATTGTCAACTTGTTTATAGCAAAAATAAATAGTGTCTAGATATAATATTTAATCAAAATTATTAGAGTGAATTTCAAGAGAATTGGTTTTTTTCTCTTTTTGCCCTTCAGTAAACTACCCTTAATTTTAGGTTTAGACATCCAATTCGAAAAACCCCTTGGGGGGACCTTATGAACACCACAGATACCAAGCTATAGCCCAATCTGTAAATAGTTGCAGCTCTAGCTCGAGGTACAGACAAAAGGCATCGCGAAAACCACTTTTTTTTTTATTTCAGGGGGTCATGAAACATCGACATTTATCAAAATCTCAGGTCCGAATTTTTTGACAAGCACGATACTTTCTTTCCGAGATGTCGAGAGAAAGTAAAAAGGACAGGAACAAACACAATATGGCTTGCATAGTGAAAAGATGAATATACTTTACATCACCGCTACCCTCATCGGTGACATAGTTAGCTAACACAATAGTTTCATATTGAGCTAGACTACTGAGGACGGGGAGATCGAGGCTCAAATCTTGGTCGGGTGAACTTGGGGTGGTTTTTCCTTAATGGTTTTCCACTCTCCATCCACGCAAATGTGGGTTCACTTCCTCTAAATTCAACCCTCCCAATTCCTAATCCATTAGCAGTAATTAGTACTTAAGCATATAACCAGAATGGGTAGTAAGACACAGTACTAAATGTTATTATTAGTTGAAAGTCTATATTATTTTAGCTTTCATCCAATAGCTCTAGGCTAGTATAGTTCTTATTTGTAATGTCATAGATTTACGAGGGGTGAGAAGGGGAAGACCTGCGAGCTTCAGGTGGGAATGCAAACAACAAAGTTACAACTTTTCAACAACCGAAACGCTTTGCCCATAGGATGATGACTATAACCAAAGTTAATGAAAGATATCCTTGCATACCCCTCTCTTCCCATTTCAAAATACAACGTGATAAAAGTAGAAGTTTAATTAGGTGGGAATAGGATTGGTGGGGTGGAGGGGGGGGGG